>VZTI01005358.1:205890-253365 GCA_013397865.1 Struthidea cinerea | reverse complement strand
AAGACAGTCTTCTCACAGAATATTGAGAAAAGGCTGAAGAATTTCTCTGATTCTAGCTTTTTAGCACCTACAGTGACCTACAGTCATACGCACGTGTCTTCTCTATTCGTCAAATTCCATTTAAGAACATCATATTTATTTAAGCAGAGTAGAAGTCGTGAAGAGTTACTCTTTGCACACAATAGCAATTCTGTGGTCATTTTACACGGCTGACAAAAGTACTATTGCTTTTTTTTTTATGATAATGAAAAATCAGAGCCTTTCTTTACTATTACTGAAATTTCATAGAAATAAAAATGAAACTATTTCAGTACAACATTAAATAGTTGAAGAAAGAAAACAAAATAAGGACTTCTGTGTCCTTAACACTAGAGATTAAGAATCCATCCAAAGAAATGACACAGGGAAATGATGATTAGAAACATATTCTGTGAAAAACAAATTAGAGAAAGTTATTATAGAGGAATCAATTTTCCCATTGACCCCCATCTTTGACAATACATAGAATCAGTCATTATTTTACTAAATAAAAGATCCTCAGCCAGTGCATTCCAGAGCTCTTTTGAAAAAAATCCTAAAAACACTTAAATGAAGACATAAAAATAGTTCTGGTAAATACAATTCTGATGCCCCAGTGACTGGAGCAGTACACCAAGTTTGCAACTAGAAATATAAAATGAAAGACTGTCTTGAGGTTGGTTTGAGACTTTGCAAATATCTTGGGAGTACTAAAATTCCATTTTTGAAGGGCAAGTATGTGCAACAGATCAAGAAAACAGCTAAAACGGGCTTTATTATATGTCCAGATGGGAACATGGCTGTAGTAGGTTAAGGTTTCCTTCTTGTCCACACATTTACTCATGAAAAAGCAGGTGTGAAGAGGGATGATTTTTGCCCAGATATCAGTCTGACATAAGGGGGGGTGCCGCTAAAACACTCAGCTGCACTTGGGGCAAGAGAAGCACTCATGGGTCCCCTCGTTTAATTCACTATTTATAGAAAGAGAGGAACAAGAATAGTTTCATGTGGGGAATATGATTAAGGACTATAAATGGATGTAATGAGGAGAGATATAAAATAGTCAGAACTTCCAAAAATGTCTTTTTTACTGGCTTGTGGCATAACTTCCAAAGGTCAATGAAGAAAATGTTAAATTACTTGATAGATATCATCTGTACTTTGTGCCTTAGAAGCATGAGGCAAAATTATTTTTCTTCCTCAAAATGGTACCCATTCATTCGGTAAGGGTTGTATGATACCAGGAATTCATGCAAGAGTTAGTCTCTATATTTTAAAACAATTCTGAAAGTAATTGGTTTTGTTCCTACATCTGTACAAAATACAGTGTTTAAACTAAAATTAATTCTTCTTGATTGCCAACATTTGATGATCTTCTGTGTATAAAGTCTGATACAAATAGTCCAATATGCTTTTTTTTCTAAATCAGATCTATTTTTCAACCACTTGATTTATATGGTACACTAAGTGTGTATAGTCTTTGGGACATTAAGGAGAAAAATAGGGCAATCTCTATGTTCATTTTAGGTTTGTTTTGTATACATGTGTAGTTTATCAACCTCAAAAAGGTTGATAAAAATAGTAAGAGCTTGGAACTATGGTTAAACTACATTCTTTATTTTCAGATCTGTAAAGAATATCTGGAAGTATTGATTAATTCTTCAAGAAGCACATGAAAGTGTAATTTTCCACTTTGAATTAAAAAGAAGTTTTGCATTTTTCAGAGAGAGGAAAAAATAATAAGAAAGAAAATTTAAACCTAGGACATAAAGTCAAAATCAAATTTTGGTGAAAAAGATTAGAAAGAATTGTACGATAAAAATTGTTTAAAAAACTCTCCAATTAAAAACTAATTAGAAGTGTTGCACCAGTGTTTCTGGGAAAGAAAAAGCAACCCCTAGCACAATACTTTCATTTAGGTGTAAAATACATCAAAGAGTTTGTGTTGAAAGGAAGAAAAGATAGCTAGTAGAAAGAAAAGAGTCAAAAAGAAGTGGTGTTCAGTAAAAAAATCAAAATTTTTCACAGTGATCTTACTTTTAATAACCTCATTTTCATCAAAGTTCACTTCTAACTGCTGTATGTGACTTTCCATCTATATTTACACTGTAGGTCAGACACCTCGAAATGATAGTACTTTCAGAGCCACGTCCTGAAACCAGAGCGGTGGTATACTTTTATCTCTACATAGGGATATTCCAACTTGACTGGAAGCACAGTGTGTAGTCCTGAGAACTGACACACAGTCATGAGTTCAGTGAGACAGACATAGAGGAAGAAAATGAAAAATTAATTTTAAATTTCAGCAGAAAGACTAAGAAAATAATTGACATAAAGAATATTAAGTAAATAAAACCCCAAAAAGTAACAACAATAGAGAAATAGAACAACTTACAGAGATCTACAGATTAATATGCAGCTGAAAAAAAAATAGAAAGAAAATGTTTAACAAGTCTAACAGTAGGCAGAATAATTGCCTTATTTAATAATGATCTTCAGTAAGCTAGCTAGTATAGACTAGAAATGTGGCAGCTGGGATATGCCTAAGTACAAAGTTCTCATTCAGTTTAGTTATCTCATCAATTTTGCTAAATGAACAAACGCTATTTTTGTACAAATATCTGCATAATTATTTAGGGTTTTTTCATTAACAGTATTTCTCTGTGGAATGGGAGGAAAGAAAGGTGAAAAAAAAAAGAAAGTGGGAAATATGACTCAATAAGAAAGGTAAAGGTAATTTTACTGGTTAAGAAAAGGTAAAACAACAATTTTCAATGGCAAAATATTTCAAGCATAAGCAAGGCTTGTGTCTAGAGTCAGAAAATAATTTGGGCTAGAAGAGAGAACTAGAGAACCCTCTGCTCAAAATAGGATCAGCTCTACAGTACATTTCCCTAGAAGAGGGAAAATAGGCTAAATGATTCTAGAGAGTGAATGGCGTTTTAACCAAAGCAAATTAAAGTAATGACAAAAAGCTAAGGTGTTGGTATGGAGACAAGATAAATAATTCCTGTTCATGGGGGTGAGCTGTTGCTATATGCTCAGCAGAAGAGCTTCAAAAAAAGGAGGATCCCATTTTAATTTCTTGGGTAAAAAGTGAAACACACACTTCATCTTGCAGCTTCGAATTCACAGTCAGTTCAGGTTTTCTAAAATTAAATTCAACTGCAGAAATTCTACACTAATTTATTTAAATTACTAAATGCAACAACAAAGTGAGTTTCTAGTAGTATTACATCAAAACTTACTGTCAGGGAATGTCGAGATAAGTACTGGTAAAAGCATAGGCAACCCAGTTATTTGCCTTAAGATTTTTCTTTCCTTCTTTCACATCTTCCCATCTGCAGAAGATAATTAAACACTTTTTTTTTTACATTAGACATCTTTCTTTTATTATCAGATGCTATTTTAAAATTTGTTTTCTGAACTCCTTTTTGCAACTGTACAAGGAACTGGAAAAACATTTTTGCCATTGTATAAAATTTGGTATAAATAAATCATGGCATAATCAAGCGACTGTTCTGAGCATAAACGTGACAGTCACCCAGGGACCGCATGATGACTCACGATCACTGAAGCTGCAGAGATACACAGCTCAGTAGCTTATTTAAAGTTAATATAGTTTCCCTGTCATTTTCATCAGGCCTGGCTGACAAGTCCAAAAATAGTCCTTGGGAAAGAGTATACAAACCCAGAAGAGAAAAGGGAAAACACTGAAAATGGCCAGCATTACATGTTTGTTATGTAGTAACTGGGACATGATAAACTTAGAACTATCACGTAGAAGTGCCATTTGGAATGAGTGTTATCTGTGAGTCAGATACTCCATTGTCATTGGCAAAGTCTAAAGCTTCCCTTAGCTCAGTTGCACAAGCTTGTTAGCAGTGTATCATGGCTATCCACACGGAATATCTAGGATTCCTTAGCTTTATGTATAAGTCTCCAAAGCCTTTATGGGCCTTATGCTTTTCCTCTTGGACTGAACTACAAGAAAAGCTGAGAAATAATAATTTTGATGTAGAAAGCACAGCTATACACCAGCAAGCTGCCAGTCATTTTGTAGTATTGGTCTCCTTTTTTCTTTGCATTTATTTTTCTTATTTGCATTCATATCTTTGAAAAAACCCCACAAACACTGGAATATTTGTCTTTCTTTATTTATTACAAACATGAAGGTTTTCAATAGTTTTGTAATGATAAGCATGGTTCTTCTGGAATGCAAAACCTATTTATAATGCCACTGGCTTTTACTGTTCAGCTAGGATATTTTGGTGTGCTTAGGAAAGTGTAGAGAATACTGAAACTCTTTCAAAAGAAAAAAATAGTAGCGGAGTGCGTCAGAGTATTTTGGCCGAATTTTGGTTGTTAAATTACCTTGAAAGCCGTGATAAGCAAATAGCATCTTAGCATGGGCTAGGTACTATATGCTTAATGGCAATTTAAAGAAAATATCAGGAGTTATCTGTGAATTTTAAAATTCAAAAGTGAAGATTGCTAAGAATAAATTCTTACATTATTAATGTAATCTAAATGGTTGTATTGCACATTTGCCTGTTTTCACTAGAAATTTTATACCTGAATTCATATGTTAGCACGTTCTACCCCAAAAATTATGAGTAATATTTTGTAAAGTAATTCCTAAACCATAAATGCACAAAAATTCTAAGAATTCATGCTCAGAACAAGGTGTTATTTTCAACCTGCAGGAATACTGGCTATTCAAAATGATCTCAGAAAATTGATCCAGAATCAATTGAAACATAGGTCTCTAAGGGACTGTTCAATACTACTCATCATAGCTGACATGTGAACTTGTTTTCCATCAAAAATGTTTTCTTTCACACAACACCTATTAAATCAGCATTATTTCGTGGCTGGAAAAACTGCAGGAGATACTGTACAAACAAAATATAGGACAAGTTTGGCCAAATATTTATTAGAAGTGGAAAAAAATGTGGTGCATACTGTGGAGGTATGTTGTGAGATAGCCTGTTTGGTGTCTAGATTTGAGAAAATACTAAGTACCATAATGCTTTGTTTACCTTGATAGGTTTTGCAGTTCTTGTCTACTGATCTGTGATACAATCAGATATAATTAAGCATCAAGAGTTGTATTAGCTAGATACTTGGGACATTTCTAGAATAAAAGTGCTTTTTCTGTGAAAAAGAGATTATTAATAAAATTACATTATTACAATTCAGTGACGTTATAATGCTTTACATAAAGTTGAAGCATAACATGCCTTTCGTCTACACTTATTACAGTTTTACACTCATTTACACTTTTAACCTGCAGCTGCAAAATGCTAAAACTAGGCAAAGTTTTATTTTAAACTCTTGCCAACTGTCAAATTGTTAAAACTGAAAGAAAACCAAGCAGAGTTGGGAGCTTACTGGTAATTACATATTCTTGAATTTGAATCTAACTGTGCTTCCACTATAAGCTGGTCCTGAGAAATCATTGACACTGAACACCAGGAAAAAGATGAAAGCATCTAAGCAGGAAGACAAAGTATACTAATTTACCAAGGAAAAATATGATCATTAAAACTATTATGGGATATGCTGTTTAATAACTGCTAGGGTTGCCTTTCTTCATAGATCTGCTTTCAGTGTAATGATTCAGTAACTCAACGAGTCTTTCATACCAGCATGATGTATTACAAAGCATATTTCATACTACTAAATCCATGCAAAAAGGCTTTAAATGATCCATTTGGGCAGCTCAACATAATTTTGAGCCTTTTGAGAATGCTTGTTTTGCTGAACATAGTCTTGCAGCATTATGAGAGTGATCTAGCCCTTCTGTTTCTGTCAGAATCCTCCATTTTTCATAAAGCCATGAAGAAATCTGATACAATATGTTTTAAATTTGGCATCACTCAATAACCTAAAATAGACTGACTCTTTCTGGATGTGACAAGCTGATCTGTCCTCCGTTGTTGTCAAGAAGATTGCTAAATTTTGTTCCATAAGCCCATCTGCGATCATCATTCTTTTGACAGAAATTTTAGCTAAAAATGTGGTGTCCATTTTCTCATCATACTCTGAAGGCTTTTTATTTGAAAATTGTCATTAATTGCTTTGCTATCATTGTAACTATGTGCTTTATTTTACTTTTTAGTGTGACAGCCAGGAGTCAGACAATTGTCACTGATGAGAGCACTAGCAGATGGAAATGAGACCTTTAAGAGAAAGTGAATTACTATCAGAAATCGTGATGGTACAAATAGAAAGTTCCATTCCAGAATACTAATGTTCACATCATTATAATCAGGATATATAAAATCAAAACAAAACAAAACCAAAAAATTATGGCACATAGTAAAGCATGTGGGGATTTTAAGGAGACATGATGAGTCCGTTCCAAATGTAAAAAATAGTTTGGTACCAATACAAAAAAATAAAGTTGGCTTTTCTGTAGTAAGTAGTCATCTAGATTTCAGTAATGGAACTTATGAATGCTTGTCTTTAGTACGGAAACCAGAGTACATAATTTGCAAGACAAGAAAATGAATGCTTTCTCTAAGCCGTGTTATAGACTATCAGCTTTTCTAGTACGTTCGTTAAGATGGTTTCGCTACAAAATTGTAACTTAAAAGACACTGTGAAGCTCATGCAACTGCATTTCAAAGAACAGAAGAACAGATTTCAGAGCAGGAACCTTGTTTCGAAGCAAGAGTCAGTCAAACACAGTGGCATTGTGTTTGTCTTTCACAGACATATACAATGATGCCACAAAGTTTTTATCAGTAGACTGTCTTAATACCTATAGGAAAGTACAGTACAAATATGCAAAAGGTATAGTAGTACTCCATTGAAGGAATGAGTTTATTTTGCTCTGCTCTCTGGAGATATACTTCATTTTTGCTCCTGTAAGGTATCTTAGTGCCCCTTGATTCTTCGTAGATTAAAACTGCCCAATTTTAAAAATGTTTTCCTGATTGCTGTCCAGCTGGTTGAAATTGTGGTTCTTATTTTTCACAACCCTGTTGTGATGGTTTTTTGGGTTTTTGGCTATGAAATAGAGTTAATTCTCTTCACAGTAGTTGGGATGAGGCTGTGTTCTGGATTTGTGCTGAGAAGTATTGGTAACACAGGGATGTTTTCATTTCTGCTGAGCAGCATTTACTCAGAGTCAAAGTCTGTTCTGTTCTTCACTCCACCCCAGCAGAGAGGAGTCTGGGAGTATACATGGAGTTGGGAGAGGATACAGGACAGCTGATGTCAACTGACCTAAGGAATATCCCATAAAATATGGCATCATGCTCAGCATATACAGATGGGAGAAGGCTCTGTCCCTGGGGGCTGCTGCTGGGGGACTGGCTGGGCATTGGTCATTTGGTTGTGAGCAATTATTTTTAAAAGTGTCATTTGTCTTTTTTCTGGTTTGATTTCTCTCCTTTCAATTACAGTTTACTACTATGTTTTTTCTTTCAATTATTAATCTGTCTCTGTCTCAATCCATGAGTTTTCTCACTTTTACCTTTCAGATTCCTAATATGTGGATCCAAAATGTGGATATGGTGTAGAAAGAATCTGGGTGAACCTGTCTCAAAAAAGTACTTACTGAGACTGGGAAAGCTTTGGAGGAGGACACTAAGAATGGCAAAGGCCAATCTCCATGGAAGGAATGAATAAACAGACTGGGTTTCACGTATAGGGAGAGAGACTGCAAGAAACATGTAACATGACACCTACAAAAGGAGGAGTCACATGGCAAGGGAAAAGAAAAAGTATTTAATCACTAGCTCTTCAAAGGTACGAGTTAGAAGGCATCCAAAAAAGCTAACAGACGTGCAGTTCAAAGAAAAGAGGAGCTTCCTGATATAAAGGCAAGTAAACTGTGGATCTCCTTGTTCCACAGGGTGGTGAATATTAAAACTTTACATGGTTCAGTTGGAAACCAGACAAACTTGTGGAAAGACAAATCTGTTGAGGATGTTCAAAAACTTCTAGCTCAGGCGCACCCTCAGATGCTCATTGCTGAAGATTGAAAGAGTATTTAGGACCATAATCAGTATATTTATAACCTGTTCTTATAACCTTTGTACCCACTTCCAAAGGTGATACTAATCTTGCCCCAACTCATTATAGCTCATTAGAAGTTTGCCCACCTCTCATTACATGTAGTGGCACCACCATACATGTGATGTAATACGGCTGAACTTCAGATTATCCTGAAAGTCAACATGATACTTAGAGAGCTGAAATACAAAAGATGGATGTCAGAGAGTTGTCATTTGCCCTTTAACCAGCTGTGTGACATCCAGCACAACTGGTCGCAACACCAGCTTATGGATGAGAAGAGAGGAAAGAACTTCTGCAAACTAATAACAGCCAGCAATATACTCTTTATAAGCAGTTCTCCAATGACAGTCCCTCATCAGAAGTGCTCATTAAATCAGGACCATGAAGCTGGGGTGGCACTGAGTCCCTGAGGATATCTGCTTTCCACCGTGCCTCAACAGAGCTGAAAAGAATAGACTGCAAAAGGATCCAAAATAGACAGCATATGCCTGTTCACAAGAGACAGCCCATATACCTTTCTAGACTAAATATTCTAGTTCAATAGTCCCTGTTCTGTGATATGATCCCTGAGTACAAAGCAAGAATGATGCTGATGCAAGCCAAAATTGTTGTTAAAGTGGGTGGGTTTGCAAGCCGGTCCTCCTAGTGTCACAGAGGCGTATGTCTTCTACTTCAGTGAAATTATTTTCACTATTTATCCAAAGTATTTGTAAAGCCCTGGTCCTCGCTTAGCAAGTCTAGCTAAAAGGGACTTAAGGTACTACTTTTCCGTGATGCAAAGGAGAACCCAAAAAAAGTTCCCAGAAAGTTGAAACCAAACTTTACGGGCAAATTTTAGGAGATCAGGAACTTGGCAAAATTTAAAGCAATATTCATTCAAATTAAAGTGTTTCACAAAGCATTGACTTAGCAAACTCTATCCACCCACCTCAAATTACCCAAATTGCAGAAAGAGGAAATTAGGAGAAGAAAAGGAGAGAAAGAGAGAAAAAAGAGAGAGAAAATAAAAATATAGCTACCATGTTTGATCCAGTGTGGACTCAGCTACCCTGAAATGCCAAGGACAATAGGGACATGACAACGTGTGGTCATGGCAATGATGTTTATCCAGGCAATGTTTATCTGCTCCTGAGGCCTCCTGTTTCCCCCTCACACCTTCCCCTGCTGGGGCTTCTGGTCATCCAGCCACTCTGGTGCTCCATTTGGGCTTCAGGGGCAGCATGTGGAACATTGCTTCAGGTGTGCCAGTGACTGACAGCCCCCCTGGGCTGGACTAGAGGTTCCTGGGGTGGGTTGTGGAGCAGAGCATCATTCCACCTTGGCAGAAACTGCCCTGCCTCACCCCACTACGGCTTCAGTTGTTTTGAGCTAGTAATAATTTTCTCCAGTCTCCCGTAATATTAAAGGATGTTTATTAGCTTATGTCAGAGAGTTTAAATATTTGTATAAATTTTTGACTTTCCATACTTTTTAAAAATAGCTTGCTGACAAAATCTTAGGAAATTGTTAACACATTTGTGCCAAGGGTCAGTTGTTACTTGTTCCTAGGTTTTTTACTTTTTATTTTCTTTTATGCATGTGACATTTATCAAGGCATTTTCAATTATAGCAAGGCATTCAGTTGCTTTATTAGGTCATCTGTAGCAGCATCAAACATCTAATTTGTACAATCATGGAAACAATGTCAATGTCAAGGTTCAGAAGAAAGCAAAAGGAATGAACATCAATATAACTGAGACATTCTGTAAGATTAAAATTGTGAACAGACATCCCTATGAGGTCAGTTTTACCCTTTCTAAAGTTTCAAAAGGATCTATGAATCTGACCTCTCATTTGCCAAATAAAAGAGTGCTGTTATTGATACTGCTGGATAAAAAAGGATTTCAGATTAGTCATTTACCTGGAAAAGATGTTGAGTCATTCAGTCAGTGTCTATCACACTAAGCTGAACACAACAATATCCACTTTCCTGAAGATTTGAATTTTTTGGGGGTTGGTTGGTTGCTTGTTTGCTTTGTGGGGGGGGTGTTTTTGGTTTTTTGGGTTTTTTTTGTGACAGCTTGCTCATTGTTTCTATACTTATTCAAAAATTAGTGACATTGTAGAATGTCCTTCAGGTTACATTAATTGACTTCTAACTGCTGGAAATTTTAAACCCAAATTGATCTCCATTTCAGTTTCACACAAGTAAATCTGTAAAATAGCCTTTTAGCTGTAAATTGATTTAAAAAAAAATTGGTAAGGATAATCATGCAATAGTTATTTAGAGAGACGGTTTGTATAACCCAAACCACCACTGTTTACTGCATATTTGAAGAAATTTCTTAATGGGTTTCATAAAGCTGACTTCCAAGACTGTACCTCAGAACTAAAGACTTGTAGAGTTATTACATGCTTTAACACAATGACACCCAGAAGAAAGAAAACCATCAGCACAATAATGAAAATTAATTAGGATGAAACCAGTCCAACAGTCTAAGCAAGGGCATTATCAATCAAGCTCATCCACAAGATGTTTCAGTCTTCTGGGAATAAACAGGTTTCAAAATCATAAGACTTCACTGCAACATAAAGTCCAGGAGCCCTGACTGAGTATAAAAATCATTAAAAGACTAAACTGTCTCTGTTCTATATATTCTGTGTTGGTGACAAGTACAATTATAGGTCACCACTGGTTTCTTTTCATCAGAAGTGCAGCCTGCTTTAAGGAAAGATGAAAAGTATCTCGTCACTTGGTATTACTAGTCAATATCTTAGCAGAGAAAAGGAATAAAGCACATGTTAAACAAGCATGAAATTTCATGGTAATAGAGAACTGACAAAGAAGTACTGTATTCAGAGTGGGAAAAAATGTTAAGTAGCATTTATCAATACATGAGCCATGCACCAAGAAATCTTTTCTGGGTCTGAAAGTCCTCAGTCTTTCAGCCTTTCTGTTTAGAGATGCTGGGTCTTTGGAAATTACAGTTATTTCTAATGAAAAAGAAATTATTTCTCTAGCTGAGAAACAGGCAAAAGAAACATATATACTTTACTTAACCAGCAAGGAGATGGGGTATTTCAGCAGTTATTCAGAAGAGTAATTTGATATCCAGTGAAGAAAGGCATGATAGATTACAATTTCAAATTACCATACTAATTATTATCACTAAGAACACCTTGCCATGGAGAAGGTTTAATTATAGTGGAACTATATGTATATACACTTGTGGGGATCTGTGAACATGCCTTTGTGTAGGGGCGGCCCGAAGCATTCCCCTGGGATGCTTTGTTCCTTGGTATGGTCTGTCCCGGTTTGAATCTCCCGGTTGGCTGTAAGCCTCGTCACTCCCCCAGCATTCTCCCATTGGTCCCCATTCCCTAATCCCACCTTTCCCCCTGGCCCCGGGTAAAACGGGGCCCTTGGGATCGGGTTTCAGATTTGCTTTGGAGTTCGGCTGTAAAGCATGGAATAAACCATCAAGCAGGATGAAAAGCGAATCTCCTTCCTGCCTCTTTGTCACCTGACTGTAATACCGAAAACGCCTCAGGTTCTGTGGGCTTGCGGAATCCCACGGAACTGGGCTAAAATTACAGTATTATACACTGTGTTGACCAAAACTTTTTTCTTCTTAGTGCCCACCTAAGGTTTCGTTCCTTCTCAGTGTTGAAATCAACCCTAGTCCTAAAGCTTCAATAGATAGGGCAAAAGAAAGAGTTCATTCTTATATTCGTAAAATCAAGGGCAGTTTGAATTCAGAGTTTGTGAAACTCCTAGATTGCTCCATTTCATTAAGACAAGTGAAATAATCCAAGCAACAGACTCAATAAACAAAAATGTTATGTTTAGGCTAGAAATACGTTGGACCGAGAGAGTCTCACTCTGATTATTTGACTGCTTTGATTTCCTGTTTTGCACAGTCAGCATGGGACCTAGAACTCCATAATCATAAGACAGCTATTGCGTAAGGCAGATGCTCTCTGGTAAATCCAGAAATGAGGATCACAGAAATACATTGGTGGGAATAAAAGCTACCTTGGGCTGATACACAAGAGAACTTCTTTTAGTGATACAGTTTGATTTTATTTTAGCTGTGAGCATACTTAAGGGTTCTTTGTCACCTATTTTTATACATGACAGTGCAGAGGGGAACTGTGTAAGTGTAGCAGATTTGGCAGAGCTACTACATGGGTGGCAGTGCCATGCCAAGCATGTTCCAGAAGGGGTCATTTGTACATAGTGTAATAGTATTCCTTTCCACCAAAGGATGGATTTGGAAGGAAAAGGGGTTTCATGATTGCCATAGGTTTCCACATTCAATTAATTTATGCAGGAAATATCTTTCGCTTTTTGTCCAAACTGAAATTCTAATGGCACATTCCAAGTCTCCTTCCTTCTTCCAGGTTCAACATTTCCAAACCTCACATCAGTTCCAAGCACTGTAGCACAAGGAACATCCTGTAGACCTACAGAAGAATGACACAGCATAAATAACAGACTCATCTTGACAGAAACCATCATACAGGATATGATACCATCAAGCTCAAGTTGGTTTACTGCCATGCATTTCAACATGGCACATTATCCTAGAATATTTAAATCAAACATGCAAGTCCCAGGCAATGGAAAGGAAGGATTAAAAGAAAAAAGAAACAAAGCCAAAGCACTCATTCTAAAAACCTGAGAAAAAAAAAATCACATATCCAGATACAATTAAACTGTAATTTCCAATTGTGTCTACATTACTTGTTTCCCTTCACAAGTCTTACTAACTTCAATGGTAATTTGCTTTGGCTTTGGAGACTGTAATACCAAATTATTTTGGGGCATATTCTGGATAATGGGATTAATATAGATTCAAAATCCACTGTCACAAAGGTACTTAAGCAACTTATACTGTAGCAGAAATATTGGTACCTGAATAAGCAACTATAATTAGTATTTCAGTTACATTGTGTTCCCTGATTAATTACAGATTTTAAAAAATGCCATGTTTTCTGAAAATGAAAGATCAAACTCTTGTGGGAGAAAAGAGGAGAGAACAGCCCACAGAGAAGTCAGCATTACGTTTTCAGACAAGTCTTCACATCCTGCCATCCTAAATTTCTCATAAATCCATGACCATCATTTCAAATAGTTCGTCTAATGCTTTCCTGTAAAACATCCCCAAAACAAGAAATACAGAGAACACAATTTGTGCCAGAAGTCTGATGGATATTATGTTAAAGGGTGCATATTATCTCCAGGTACACTGAAATTTATTACGTTGCAGTCTATAACCATAAGACTATGTCATGGCACCTTTGTTTTATGGCAAGAAAAAAAAGACATTAGTGCTCTTCTACAAGAAATAAGAGAGATGGAGTCATTAGTATTTGTACAGCAACCTAGTCAATCTAGTGATTTAGTAACAAGTTTGCATAAGGCTTAATTATAAAGTTCACAGAAATATCACTACCTGAAAACCAAAAGATATATTTCCTCCTAATATAGGTCTACTGAGAGCTATTTCCATGGATAATTTGACCCTAAATTCTGAGCTCCACTGACTATGACATGCTGCCTAATTCACACAATTATTTTAAATTAATAGCTATCTGTTTCCAAAACAAAAAGAAAATGCTGCAAGAATTTTCATGAGGACAATTGCCATCCAGGAAAACCAGAATAGGCATTTAATCCCAACCCAACTGCCTATATCTTCATGCAATTCCAGCAGTCATGCAGGAGCTGAAGGGATGCCAGGAGATGCACAGTGCACATCTTTGCTTCAGGAGGGAAAAGGGAACAGAGCAGTTCTGTGAGAGAGCTGAAAGAGCTTAGGTAACATCTTCTTAAAGCTCAAGGGAGACAGAGGCAAGCAAGGGAACATCTGAAGAGCAAGAGTTTTTCCTAAACTCAGGTGTCATAGACTAAAATTAAGTTATGAATAGGAGACATCCTTTTATTTGATTAGTCTTTGAAAAATTTTTTGCTCTTTTAAATGTATCTTTATTATGTTTTTATAGCCTGTTCTGACCACATGGCCTGCAGATAGCAGTTTAGCTTTTACTTGATAGATGATAAAATCCATGCTGAGAACAGCTCAGATAAGGTCAGAACAAGGCACCATCTGCAGGGTCAGTTACTGAATTATTGAAAAAAGGGAAGATACCATTGGATTTTACAGAACTGATTTGTAAAAAAATCAGGTTTTCAATTTCATGGGAGTTACCAAACAGAGATACATAATTGCATTGCCATAATAACAAAGGAGACAATAAAAATTGAGTAATGTTACTTATGTTTTTAAAACATGAAATGTATTTTTTTTTATAAAAAATAAAATGTCCTGGCTACTCTGGGCACTTAAATGGCGATGATAATGGAGCATGTATGCATATATTTAAGTACAAATACACCCATAAAACTGGAAAAAATTATTTAATTTCTTGGTTCTTGTGGAAGCTGAGGCTCAATACTCCTTCTGCTTTGCTTTTTATTCAGAATGTCTGTCTAGGACTCCAACAACAGTCAGTTGTACAAACTTTGACAACTCTACATTTGCTAATCCCAAGGACAGCAAAGAAATATCTGTTCTAAATTAGAAAAGAAGTTAATGCAGAATAATATTGTAAAATAATTGAAAAATTATAACTACTGAGATTGCAGCAGTGCTCACTGTATTTCATGTGCTGCCTTACATTTAAACTGCATTTAAACTAAAATTGTTTAAAATATATTTACTCTGTCTTTATATGTCTGTAATTATATATGCATTTAAGTTTTTGTTTTTGTTTTTGTTTTGTTTGTTTGTTTGTTTTTTTAATGCACCACAGGTAGCAAAATCTCATTAAAGAAACAAGAACTGACACTTAAGATCTGAGTATGTTATAGTGTCCTTATTTCATGCTGGATGCAAAATTAAGGTAAATATTTGCACTGCCATATTCTATTGTTATTTTTAGAGTTCTTCAAACCCACCTACAACTACAGAAAGATGAGAAAGTCAGCACTTGCAAAGGATTTACATTGTAAAGTGCCAGATTCTCCAACGTCAATACACGCATGCTTAAAAAAGACTGTCTTCTCTGTATGACCCTGATGAGACTTCTATCAAGGCTTTTGAAGCATCTTCAACAAAGTATGCCATGTCAGAGTACTCCTGCACAGCACCAAAATTTCCTGTACTCAGCCCCTCCTCTGCTCTCTTTCATGAGAGCCAGCTTCACCACGGCCACCCATCATTTCACTGGCAACATTCAACTCTGCGTGTGCCATTTAAAACTCTGAGCAGGTTTTGGTTGTCACTTTCACTATGTGTGGTGCAGGGTGAAGTCAATTTTCTGCTGGGAATAAAGTCAATTAGGTGCTGTGAATGGGGACTTGCAAGCACTAGGGCTTTGTTGAGGGCAAAGCCTACATAGGTTGCTGTGAGCGACCAGTTTTTCATGCAGTATGTTAAGGAAGATGAGAAGGGCATTTAGCTCATTATTTGTACCAAAAGCCTAAATCTAGTCTTGTGCTTTTAAGTTTCAGCACTTATTTACAGCTTCAAGTTGTGGCATCAGAGAATTGGCTATATTTAGACAAGACTATCCATACAATGTGCGGAAGAGTTGGCAAATTTAGATTTTTTTTTTTTTTTAATGCTGTACTTTGGTCATGGAAAGTTTTCTAGCATTGATAACTATATGAGTACTGAATTTCTTCTACACTGTGTGGATTTGTGTACTCTAGAATGTAACAAAAAAGGAGGAAATGAGTACTGCCATAACACTATCAATGCAGCCAAAATCTAATTTCCTACACTTCTTTTTCAAATGAAAGCACACAGAAATACACCACAGTAAATCCAGCATGAGGAATTTTCAAAGACATTCTGACTATCAAAAGAATCACTTTACCTGACAATTTTTGTTTATACCTACATTTTCTTGAAAAGAATCTCTTTTTACTTCCTGACAACTTCATTCCAGGCTCTTGTCTGGGATCTGGTAAAAGAAAGCACTATGGGTTCTAAATTAAACTTGCTCTATAGCTGTTCATGAATATCTAAAAAATACTTGCTTGCATGTTTAATGTTGTCACGTGTCTTCCAATGCATTATGTCATACTTGCATCTCTCGGTGGTAAGGTGTGTTATAAACATTTTCTAGTCCAGTAATGTAAACAAAGTGTAAATTATTCTCAGATGAACAGACTCTGAGGTGAACCCAAGGTAGAAACCATTCCTAAGAAATTTTGGAAAGAGTCCCTTGTATTCTCCAGTGCTGGAGCTATGTAGCAGAATAAAATTATTTTGTAAAGGGTTTCTGCTATCTAGGTTGAACTATGCTGAGCCCTTCAAGGCACCTATAATACCTGAAAACTATAGATAAACCATTTCACTGATTATATGTTTGTTCTGTGGTATCTGCAAGATATAAATCAGGGCTGTTCAAAATCCCTGTCTGAATTATTGGATGTAAAATTGATTTCAGCTAAAGAATTTTCCCCCTTTTGTTCTGCCAAGGTTGCTATTATTTCTTTGTGAGATTTTTTCTTTTGAAGCTGAAGGAAAACCAAGAAGTGTCAGCACAAATACCAAATATTTCCACTAGGTTTGATTTCTCTAGTGCTTCATCATAATAACTGTTTTCTTTCTGCCCTCATTTACACCCCTTGCTGTAAATGACCTTCCCCACTGCTTTGCTTCTCCTTAGAGCATTGTATGGTTGCTGTGATTTAGCTTCTCTCTTCTATTCTCACTGGAGAGGTGATCACAGCACAACAACTGAAATGCGTTTGGAAACTGTGACAAGCAAAACGAGGGAGTAGGCAGTCATCCCAAATCTCACATTTCATGTGTTTGCATGGCCGTTGTTTTTCTTTCAAACTTTTGCACAAATAGAAAAGTTTTCTTGTGCACAACATAGGCATTTTGAGCCAGCCCCCAAACCCAGGCTGTAAGAATAACAGAGGTTTCAAGCCTCCGTTAATGCAGGGGTGGCGGCTGCCGGTGCACTCCTGCATTCATAGTATGCATGGGGGCTGCTTGCTGAGTTGGCTGCTTTCCTTTCCTTCCCAGGGGAAAAACTAGCTTATGGAATATGAGCCCTCCCCTATTTCTTTAAAAAAAAACAAGTGGTATGCAACAACACTGCAAAATTATGCAAATTACCTTGTCACACATATCAGACTGACATTTCTAGAGAGACTGGAAATTGCCAAAAGATTTCTAGCTCTAGGCAGACAACGCCATTACAGTATGGCTTAGAGCCATAAGACCCTGCTAAGAACTCACTTTCCTTAGACTACCACTTTCACAGACTGTTATTTCAAATAGATGTGCTCAGCTTTGAGGGCTTTATTGGTTTTGGTTTGGGTTTTTTTCCCTTTTGTCTACATATGGTATGCAGTGTTTAGACTTGTGGGCAATGGCATGAAATACAATCTAAATTAACTAGAAGCAACATACCATTAAAATTGTCAGACTGAGCTGCAGGTCATGGCACAGATGGGCTGCCAGATATTTGTCAAAACATGTGGCCAATCACCAGCGTGTATTTCAAGCAGAATTGTTAGTGAATCAAAATAACCAGAAAAGCTATTTCAGAGAGCTGAATTAAATAATATTAATTCCCTTCAAGTAGAGAATATAAGTTCAGGCTAACCTCATTCTTACATTGTATACAAAAAATCCCCTGTTGTTCAACTCAGACTGATCCCTTCTATTTAGAAGTCTCTTCATGTTTCCCAAAGGTGTATATGTATTTCATAGCTTTAAGGAAAATGAGACATATGGAAATATTAGATAATAGAATCAATCACATCATAGTTACAATTCTACAGAGACCCAATTTTGACAATTTTAATTTGACTTGCCCTTCACTGTGCAGGGAAGACAGGTCTGTAAGAGAACAGAAGAATATACCAGTGGGTCTCAACCTGTAGGTTGGGCAGCAATAGAAAACAGTAAAGTCTTCCCATGCAAAAAAAAGGTTTTCTATAGGATGTTCTCTAGTGATGTTTCGCAGCAGCAAAATATTTGGGAAAAGATGCTCCAAAAAATTGTGCTCATAATTAAATTTATTGAAGACATGAATATTTGTCGTGCAATGCCAGTTTGGAAGTTTTTGTGGACTAAATAAATCTATATATCTATGATCTAGAACTACATCTATATCATCTCTATCTATTTCTACCTGCATAAAAGTAATCACTCTGATACTACAATGTAAGCTTTAGCATCTCAGGCAAGATTTAGCATTCAGGCTGGGTCAATGGGCCAAGGCCAGTGATATGAGGTTCATGAAGGCCAAGTGCCACGATTTGCACTTGGGTCACAACACCAACATTACAGGCTGGGGGCAGAGTCTTTGGAAAGCAGCCCATCAGAAAAGGACCTGGGGTGCTTGTGACAGTGGCTGAACATGAGCCAGCTGTGCCCAGGTGGCCAAGAAGGCCAATGGCATCCTGGCCTGTGTCAGCAATAGTGTGGCCAGCAGGACCAGGGTAGTGATTGTCCCCCTGTACTCAGCACTGGTGAAGCCACACCTTGAATCCTGTGTTCAGTTTTGGGCCCCTCACAATGAAAAAGACATTGAAGGGCTGGAGCATGTCCAGAGAACAGCAATGGAGCTGGGGACGGGTCTAGACAGTAAGCCTTATAAGGAGCAGCTGAGGGAGTTGGGGTTGTTTAGCCTGGAGGAGACTCAGGGGAGACCTTATCACTCTCTACAACTGCCTGAAAGTAGGTAGGGCATTGGTCTCCCAGCTAACTAGTGACAGGATGAGAGGCCGTGGCCTCAAACTGTGCCAAGGGAGGTTCAGGTTGGACATTATGGAGAATTTCTTCTCAGAAAGGGTTGTCAAGCATTGGAATGGGCTTCCGAGGGAGGTGGTGGAGTCACCATCCTTGGAGGTGTTCAAGAGAAGAATAGGTGTGGTACTTAGTGCTGTGGTCATTGACAAGGTCATTATGAGTCAAAGCTTGGACTCGATGATCTTGGAAGTATCTTACAGCCTAAATGATTCTGTGAAATCAGACTTCTGTTCAACATGACAAAATAAAGCAAAATAAAACAAACCAAAACTGATGATTTCATTAAGGCCTGCAGCAGGATAGTTAACTTAGCACATGAAAGTATGCAGAAAACCCATTTGTCAATTTGAAGGCAGCAGTATTACATTGAACACACAAAAATGCCTGAATGAAAATCTAAGCTGTGATCTATAGGCAGAAGTAATGAAAAGAAAGCAAAATAATGAAGCAATTGAACCTGAAAATCTGATTCACATTTTCATCATGGTGAAATGTTATTTTCTTCACTGAAACAGGTATGTCTATATTGATGATTGAGACAGAGTTTTGCAGAAGCTACATTTTTAGACTATTTTCAGCTGATAGTGCTCTATTACTGCTATCATCTTTGTTTAATCATTAGGTAGAGTAAAAAAATGTTGGTTTCAAAAAGAGATAAAGCATAGGTTCTTCTGCTGACAAAGCTGAAGTGTTTCTGGTTTTCAGCTGTATCTTGCTGTGACAGGCAGTTTTAAGGCAAGGTGATTTGCTCTCCTGGCTCTGCTTTTTACATCATATTTCTTTTACAACAAAAGAAAGAAACTTACCTGGATAGCCTGACTTAAGTATTCCCTAGAGTATCTTCAGCCAGAGAACTGATAAATAGCTGGGAAACTAAATCTAACTCTTCTTTCAAATTTTCATTTTAAATAGCAAAACCTAACTGAACTTATGTTTACTTGCACAAAACTTTCAAAAGGTGAAAGTCTTCTCAGTTTCCGCTGCAATAACAATTTTTACAGCCTCTGGTGGGGCAGTGCCTGTGACAGCAAAAGGCTGCAGGCCCATCCTGTGAGAAGGGATGAGCTGCAGCATCTGCTGACAGACCGAGTCCCTCTCTGATCCCGCAGGAGAGTGACACTTGGCAGCTGCACCAGCATGAAGAGGACTCCATTCATCTATTTAAACCAAACATTGCTTCACAAGCTTTTCCTTTTCCCTATCTCATTTATTTTATTGCTTTCTTTCCCCATTCCCCCTGCCTTTCTTCGCACTGCTGCCTATGTCTCTGCTACACTTCGGCATGAACAGAGCCATGGGCTGCCAGTGCAGCAGTTTCAAAATTATGTCATGGTGTCTCTCACAGCACTGATGAACAAATCAGTCTGGAGAGGAAAGGGGGTGCCTTTGAAGGGACTGAAGGATGCACTCCACCAAAAGCAAGCTCAGGGCTAAGAGGGCTACTTTCCTGGCTGGCAGCACAGAGAGCAAAAGAATGTACAGGGGACATTCTTACCCACATTTGCCTTGATTTGACTTGCTGTTATTTAGCTCATTTTCATTCCTTTGTGCCCCCTGCTGTTTCCCTCACTGCTATCCCCAAAACCAGCCTCAAATGATACTGTAATAACAGTGAGAGCATGGATTTCAGACTGTCACATCTTATGGCATTGTCTTCCTCACTTGTACTAATGTAAGAAAAAATGGGCATCAGGTAGTAACTGGTAGTATCCAAGATTCAGATTCATCTTATGATTGGGACATGGCTCAGGCCAACCAAACTAAGGCATTAGATAAAAATAAGCAAAATTTTGTAGCAAAATACAGATGCTGCACAGCAATTGAGCTTTTCTAGTTAGGACATTAAGAAAAAAAAGAAAAAGAACCTATAAATCTCAGGGGCCCTGTGCTTGCCTGTAACTGTTGCAGTACATTTATCATTGTTACATAACCCTAAAAGGTTTCATTGGCTCTGTTTTCACTGGCACGCACATTTTAAATGAAAATTAATACATGCATATGTAGATCAGTCCACTGTATGTAGCTACCTGGTGGGTAATTCCCAGATGGGGATTTCTTTTTCTCTGCATTGGCCTATTTCTTTTCTTTCTTTCTTTCTTTTTTTTTTTTTAATAGCTCAAAAATAGTATGTGGGTTATATAACTAATAAATGAAACCAGAGACAAATCCTAGCCTTAGGCGCCACGTACAAGAGACGGTAACTGTCAGCCTTGACTCCCCGGGTGTCAAATACTGAATGGGATGTTAACTCCTGAACAATACACAAGCTTAGAAATGTTACTGATATGGGTGAGTCAGGGCTAATATCCTGATCCACAATAAAAATATCTCTGTGGTAGCCAAGTATTTAATCTGTACAAATTAATGTATGCGTTTAAATATGCCGCTGTAAATCACTGCTAAGGTGCTCTGTAGCAATTAGCCAAGGGAACAGGCTGCTGATCTGTCATTGTGCTCTAAATGTGCAGAAACTTGAGAAGGAAAGATTGCTTGGCCACCAGGACGCCTCCTACTGCCACTAACAGTTTAGGAGGTACTCCCAGGGTTGTTTCTCTGCTATAGAACAATTTCTTGCCAATGTCCTCACTTGCACTTCTTTTGCATCCCTAGGTCGCTCATCTCAGGGTGAAATTTAGAGAAAGTGGTCTGTATATCATAATAATAATCAAACATTTGAGGGTTCATAAGGTAGAAAACACTGTTTTTCTTGGTGGATGAGCTCTGAATACCATGTAGGTGTTTTTCACCCTTGGAAAATAAGGGATAATTTAAGAATTTTCTGAAGGAAAATACGATTAAGTAAAAAAACTGCTGAGGATCACAGAATCACAGAATCAGCTAGGTTTGAAAAGAACTTTGAGATCATCAAGTCCAACCTGTGACCTAACACCACCTTGTCAACTAGACCACAGCATCAAGTGCCACATCCAGTCGTTTCTTAAACACCTCCAGAGATGCTGAGTCCACCACCTTTCTTGGCAGCCCATCCAATGCCAAGAACTTCTTCCTAATGTCTAACATAAACCTACCCTGGCACAGCTTAAGACCGTGTCTTCTTGTCCAATTGCTAGTTTCCTGGGAGAAGAGACCGACCCTGACTCTGGCTTACCACCCCTAGGCTCATCTCTGAAGAGCCTGATTTCATCCCCTCCCTACTTTGAATCTGGTTTAAAGCCCTCTCAATCAGCCCTGCCAACTCATGGGCTAGAATCCTTTTGCCCTTGCTAGATAGTTGAAGCCCATCTGATGCTAGCAGAGCTGGTGCCGAAAGGTTGCCCCACGATGAAAAACCCCAAAATTCTGCTGGTGGCACGAGTCCTTAAGCTGCTTATTGGTAACACGGGTTTTCCTTTTGCTTTTGTCATTCATCCCTGCTACTGAAGGAATTGAGCAGAGCACCACCTGCATTCCCATTTTTTAACGTGTCATGGAGAAAAGAAAACACTATTGCATCATCAACTTTTTTGAGTACCACATCTGATTTATTCTTGGAGGATCCCACACAATTTCTTACTGCTTACAGGCTGCTTAAAATTGAAAGATCCAATAGAAAGCTATGAGATAATTTGGCTGAAGGCCAGTGTATTTATGCCAAAGATAAATTTGCACATGAAAGGTGCAAAAGCAGTAAAGAAGACAGAAGACAAAGGCAATGAAGATCAATTAGCTAATTATACTTGAAGTAATCACTGTCAGCCTTACAGTCTTATGTAAAAGAGTGAATATTTCTAGTTTGTTGTAACTGGAAAAATATACCTGCAGTCTTTTTCTTGGTACACCAAATGAATTTCTGATGCTTTAACTGGGTACCTAAGATAGTAGATCTAAAAATATCAGCAAAATTTTTTAAAATATGATTGATTCCTCCTTTTTTGTAATGAAGTCCCAGCTCTTAAACTGAGTTTATATATTAAAACACTTACTAGTAAAATGACATGCTTATAAGTGCCAATGCATCATTGTCTGTTTATTTTGTGTCCTTTTACTGCAGTTAATGCTGGCTGTATTGACACAAAAAAATTTTAACTGCGACACTTCTAAGACCAATGAATTAATGGAGGACATGGCTGTATTTGCATTCATTCTTCCACTATAAAGTTAAACCTGGTTGCTAAACTCACAAATTGGTACTAGCCAATATTTTTTTCCTCTGTTATTGTTGTTAATGATAGCAGGAATTTGACCCAATTCTCAGATCTAGCAGACTCTTTAAAGCTGGGACATATATTTTCAATATGAACATAGAGAAAACTGAATGGGAAAATGGCAAAACAAGCACAGCATCCTAGCAATGTCATTCCGTAAGTCTCAATGCTGACTGCAACCATCTCTGGACTTCATCTTGCCCAGAAAAACAAATTCAGTGTTTGCAGAAAACTTGTGGCTCAATAAAAATATGCCTGAGTAGCAGCTCAGAAGACTTCCCTGCATTATTCTTGGTGATTGTTATATGAACATTTTTCTTTTACATATTAGGATGAAGCATGGGCTTCTTCTGCCATAAGCAGAGAAACATTTTGAGCCAGGAGCAGTTAAATTTCAAAGTTGCCTCACTTTGTTTCCCAGACATCACCCACTTCTCCTAAGTCATTAACTTAGACTTCAAAGGCCACATCATGACATTAAGGAGAAGAAAGAGAAGGCAACTCATTTTAATCAATACAAAAGACTCCTTCCTATGATCTCTTTCAAACATGGGTGCTCAGAAGCAGTTATAAAATAGCTTTGAATCCTCTGCTCATTTTTGAAGCGAAGGATGGTGATAGGTTTCAGTATGCTGAAATTTGCAGATTTAAATTAATTTGGGGAGGATATTTGGAATAAAAATCTGAAAATTTCATAGTAAAAAATGTACTTCTCAATGCATGAGTCATAAAGGTAGCATAAAAGGGACATTTGCTGCCCCCCTGAGCAGGCTGGCCTGTCTTGTGTTTGAGCTCTCCATACAGAGCAGCCTACATTTTTGCTGGATTACCCAGTGGTATCTGTGCACTGGGTAGAAACTGTGCACTTGCATTTACAGATCCAAAAATAAACAAGCAGAGCTACTGTTTTTTACCTGTCCTTTTTAGGAACCGGCAAGAAATAGCTCTCTTCTTCCCCTAAAAATAAAACCCAAAGCATTCCTGAACATTCCCAAATGTTCAGTAAGATTAAAAGAGGACAGTTCCAGGTCATCATAGAGCACTTAAGAAAGTTTCCCTTATGATTTATATTCCAGAAAGAGCTAGTTTAATTTTTCAGAATTCACATTGACTTTCCTAAGTCAACAATAATTTAATCAGAAATTTTTATTTTGAAAATGGGTAAATGCAATTCTCTTTTAATTCTTTCTCTTATATTCATGCCACCATTATGCCTTTGGAATAAAAATATTAAAACACTTAAGGAACAGTTTCTACTCCTGTGGACATTGGAATGAGACCCAAGTTTCTAAAAGACTTTGGACAGATCAAAATAACAATCATATCTGTTGAAAACATTGGGCTAAGGCAAAAAAACCCAAAAAATACCAGAACAGAGATTGTTTCTAAGCTTCACCATTTCCTAAATAGTGTGGAGTTTTGCTTGATGCCAGAGCAAGAGCTCCTGTCCATACTATGATAGAAGAGAGTAGAGGTCCTTACTCTTGCAATCAAATCATTCTCTCAAAAAACATTTTCTCCTCCTGCAGGGATCAATTTCAATTACTACAATCAAGCTAATCCAATAGACTGCCATCTTTTATTACAACACACAAGGAATCCTGGAATCAAGATTTTCATTTCTATTTGCCCTGCATCCCCCCCACACAGTTGTGCGGCCTTATTTTAATCTTCTCTCCCATATGCTTTCACAGAACAAGCCTTGCTGTAAAGCAGTGTGAACTGTGGTGTAGATACTTAAATGATCTAATGCTATGTGACCAAAGAACGGGAGATCACACAGGAAAAAATCCTGCCAGAAGGTGTTTGATGCATGATAGACAACACCTATTTCATCTGCAATATACAACAAAGATTTATGCAGATGTCATAGTTACTGAAAGTGGGGCTTTGGCAAGAATGACAGCACAAGCTGCTCAGTCCTGTGAAGCTTAGGCACTTCTTCATCTGTGCAGAAACAAATCCTTGGGTGCTTGGGAAACTTTAAACGCACTCGGAGTCCTCTTTTGGCTCTTAGGAGACCCTGGCATTAGACAACCACAGCCCAAGTCATTGGTCTGCACCACCACCAGGCTTAGATGTTTCATTTTATCTGAAGTCTTTGCCTTCCCAGGGAAGAACAGAAGTCCGTATCACCTTCAGCCCTGCTCTCAGTTAGTACCCATCAGGGACCTATTTAAGCCCTCTATGACCACTTCCAGGACCAAGCCCTTGAGCTTCTGTCCCATGGAAACCAAGATGATGGGGTTGGAGGAAAGCACACATGTGGATCTCATCCTGATCCTGTGTTACAGTGCAGATGAATGGGGTCAACACCCAGATTCAGGAGCTGAAAAATGCTGCGAGCTCTCACTCAACCTTTAGTTCCTTAAAATATACCCTTAGTTCCTTAAGTCACCTGGACATGGCCCATATAGTTTCTAAAAATCCTACTTGATGCCTATAAATAAGTATTCTCTAATTACTATTCTGAAAGTCAGTGTTCAGATTAACTGATTCACTTATTGGAATGATAAATGAGTCCACTTTTAGCATCTATTGAGAAGGCAGTGACTTAGGAAAAAAAAATTAACACAGAGACTGAGCCATAATACAGGAGAACACAGAATGGCTGTGGGAACTGAACCAATATAGGAGCACAATAAAATAGAATAGGTTTTTCTTTTCCAGGAAAGGAAATTTGTGGGTTTAGGGTTTTCATGAGGAAATGTGACCATGACAGGAAAGGGGAGGGCTTTTTTGGTGTGCTTTTGTTTGTTTGTTTGTTGCAAGGGGGGGGGTTAGCTCTTTGGTTGGCTAGTTTGTTGATTTGTTTAGGGTTTTTTTTAATTGGGAAAAAAATTCACAGCCCAGTATTTTAGCAAAAATTTCACTTCTTTTTCTGGAAGTGTCTGTAAATCTAGCATACATACTGATGTGACTGCTCAAGTAGGAGTGTCTGCTCTTTCAGGAGCAGCTTTTCATCTAAAAGGCAAAATTCTAACAAAAATGTCAGTTTGTAAAAGAGGAGGATCTGCTCTGTGAACTGTAAGCTTTCTGGGACAAAAGCTATCTCAAATGATGCCTCCTCAAACTCTATTTGAAATAATGCGCCATTTTTAAGCTGTCAAAATAGATCCATAAAACAGTAGGAAATAAAAATTAATCCTAGAAATCAGCAAGAAAGCACCAAGGTGCTGAGAAGAAGGGAGGAAGTCCAAGGGATCCAGTGGTAAGGCTGCCACCAAAGGTTGCTACCCTCTTTCACTTCTTCCTAACCTTCTCTGGCAATCAGAAGAGTGATGGAGTCCTCTCTTCTCCATAGGTCCTGCTTTCTTTCATGTCCTTCTCCAATCTCACCCTGGTCTAATTTCTGATCCATCAGTGGAGTTCTGAGATCTGGAAAGATTTTAAACTACAGTTTTCAAAGTGTCTGAGACTAAATATGTATAAAATCTTTCACTGTTTTATCAATACTCACTACTATGACTCATCACTACTTTGGCAAGTAAAGTGCTGAAATATTTTTCTAGGTTTTTCAGCCTTTTAAAATATGCACATAAGAATCAGAAGGATGTCAAAAAGCGTATCAGAATAATTTCAGGTAGAAATTAGACACTTTGACATATACCTGATATTGATGTTGGCATTTTTTACTTTTGATTCACTCAGCTTTTGGATTCTCTCCAAGTGGGAGGAGAGAATAACTTTTGCGAAGTAAACACCTATACTCCTTTCAAGGAGAAGAGAAAGAGTCGATGACCTCCTAAGGAAGATTCAGACAAGCTGACTCTTCTCACTGGTGCCTGGACTGATAGGGAATTCCAAACACCTACATCCATAGGAAATCCAGAGCTCTAAACCACGCTGTGAGGGTAAATATCACAAAAATATANTCCCCTGTTTTGCTTCAGTAACATGAATGCAGCCAGGCCAGCTAAAAGGAGGATGTTCTTCTGAAAGGATAAAAAGAAAAAAAAAAAAAAAAAAAAAAGACAAAGCCCTTTCCTTAAAACAGGTCCCAAAATTCTATGTGTGTATAAAGTCTGGGCAACTGTAAGAATAGTTCGCCCAGTAAAATGAAAGGACTGAGTCACATAAGGATTTGGAAGAACTGCCAGGTATCCTAACTTCAATATAGATAGACAGGTGTGTTTTCTCAAGCATTTCCAATCACCTGCAGCCCCCAGTTATGAAATGATTATCAAAAGTAATGGATGTTTAGATAACTATGTAACATTGTACAGAGCCTGTTGTCACTCGAATTTCTTCAACTCCATCATATTTGTTTTCCTATCCCACACATGTATAAAAGAGATGTTAATAGAATATATATGCTTATTACTTGATTCACTTGGTAGAATTCCATAGCTTTACATTTATAGGCACATTTGTATATAAAGAAATTTTTCTTTCACAATACTGTCTGGTATGTCTTCTCTCTGATCTTTTTGTATGGAAGATTAAAAAAGCAGCGGAAGATGGAAGAAATTGCTCCTACTGCATTATTAAGACTTGTCTGAAACCAAGCAAGTCAGAAAACTCTGCAAAAACTTGTATTTGAGAGAATGTCTGTCATAGAAATGTTGGACACATGAGCAGCAAGTGGCATATTGAATTCTAACATGGTTTTAAATGTTAAATGTTCATATATGCCTAAACTGTACCAGAACAGAAATTCAAAAGCTTCTGAGTGTTTTGATTTGATCCCTTTGAAGAAGTCTGATTCCCTGCCAGAAGAAATAGCCATGCTGTTCATATTTGAAAACATCTAACTTGAAAAGATAAAAGTACTTCTAAGCTGTTGTTTGTATAAATAGGCGAACAGAGGTTCCAACAATTAAAAGACTTAGTTTGGGTTTTGATAAATTTAATTCCCTTTGTCAAGCAACTTGGCAACATTCAGTCTATTGTTTCAGTGGAAAAAAGAATTTGACAAAAATGATGTCTCTATAAAAGCTAATAGGTTTGGATGGCTTTAGTTTATTTAACACGTAAATGACATTCTAGATAGCCTTAAAGAAGAATCAACAAATAGTAATATAACATTATGACAATCTAAAGGTAAAGCAACAAACAAAACAGATTAGATGTTGGTCTGATATGTAATAAAAGAAGACAGAAATACCATCATTTTGGAGCTAAAACCCCAATAGTTTGAAGAGAAATATCCACAAAAGTATATTCTTCTTACCTCATGGATGGATCTCTTAATTAATGAAATAAGCTTTCTATTGAAAGATGTTCCTTGGTTATGTATCATATTATTTCTTCTGCTCAAATTAGCAGAAAGAGAGGCAGAATTCAGTGGGGAATCTGACCAAAGAATGCAAAAAGGCATGAGAAATAGTTTTGCAGAATTACATTATCTTTCATTTGCTCTAAGGAAAAATGAGGTTTTGCAATCAAATTCTTAAGAATTTTATTCTTTGTGTGAGAGTCCCACTGCAGGCAGGAGTGATAGGGCCGGAAAAGACATTGAATAAGGAAGTTTGTGATTCTGTCAAGGTAGATAATTGTCTGCATTGCTCCTGAAAGATCACTATTTTACAATGCAAAACTATGAGAATTAAAGAGTTGGCACCATATTTTCATTACAGATGCCATAATACTGACCTCTTTAGGATAATTAATTTAATCAATACGCTATTGGCCATTCCTACCTCACTGACAAATTCCCTCTGTGGCGCATATCACTAAAAGCATCATGATCCATTGATAGTTCCAAGCCAGAAAATACATCAGAAGATGCTACAGCTCCCTTCTCCCACTGGCTGTGCATCACACCCCCATCCCAGCGTAGACTGCAGAGATGGCTCATGTTCCTATGTAACTAGTTGTTTACCACAGAAACAAGTCATTGAATGTTAATCTCAAAAAGCAAAAGAAGAGGTTTATTTCACTTAGAATTCAGCTTTCCACAGCAGGGTTACATGGACAACAGCTGGCCTTTCTAACAAAGCCTGCAACTTCTTGATAGCTGATGGAATCTGGTGGGGCTAGACTGCATAGCCATCAAGGAGCAATATGGGTCTGATGGCTGCAAACAGTTACAGTTTCTGATAATACAATACTCACAGTCAGACAAATATGAACATTCCCTCCTGCTCCAGGGAATGGTTTATTATTTGGAAAGCTGTCTTGAATACAGGTTGTGCTTTGCTGGTACTTGCATACTGAGTATAATCTTTTTTATCGATTTCAGAAGTGCAACAATTGCTTTGCACATACATAAACAAGCTCATGCACGCATTCCTATTAATAATACCAGCATTCTTTAGAGCTAGCCAGATATTGTGTGCACTAATATTTATTGTTTTTGTTCATCAAAACCCGACAATTGTTTAAATTCAAAGTTTCAGGGAAATACTTTTCTGTACAATTTCTTTTAAAAGTAAATTTTGCAACTTTTTGTTTTGGAATTTCACAAACAAACAAACTCCCCTCTTTTCTTTCTAAAATATACTTACAGATTATTACATAGTAAGATAATAGAGGAATGAAAAGAGTTTCACTGAATTTTGGATATCAGTCTGAATACAGTTATTTTTAAAGGTTGAATTCACAGATATTTGTCCCTGAGCTCTGATTTTCAGGTTCAGGCATGACTAACCAAGCAGAGAATTTGTATGTAAAGCCAAGTACTTCTGTTAGCAATGTCAGCAAGAGTGACATGGAATGAATTTTTGCATAACACTGTCTAATTGCATCTTAATGTGCATTTTCCAATCACGTTGGTTGATTTTAAAAAATGAATTAAAAATAAATCCTTCACATTGCTTTGCTTAGGCTTGTACCAAGACTTTTCATTCTTCTTTCTACATGAAGAATATTTTTTCATTAAAAAAATAGATAAGGCAATAAAAGTTTGATAAAATCAAAGTACTGCCAGTTCTATGGAGAACATATTTTCTGTTGAGAATTCATTTTGATTGAAGATTTATTATCAAATTCTGTTATTTTTCATGAGACAGAAATGAATCTAATTTTTGGATGTTTTCTTTCCATGCTTTATATAGATTTGAAGATGTCAAATCAGTTTCAAAGCAAAGAGTTGTTCACGGTTTATAATCTTGAGTGTACTGGGAAAAAATTCTCACTGACTTATCTCTCCTTACATGTTCATTGTCAGTGCAATATAAGCCTGGTGGTTTTGACATCAACATTGGTAGAGAAAGCTTTCATGAATTAAAATGAAAACCAGAAATCTAATACTTCTTTTTTTTGTGAACCATGATTTTCATTCCGAACTTCCCAATGGCAATATCAAAGGGACCATTTGCAGAGGCATTTATGAAAACTTGCACCAACAACAGAAGTGAAAGTCTTTACAAGACTTTTTTCCATGTAATCTTTATTGAGTGCTTGCCAACAGCCCCACACACTGATCATTTCAGCCACATGCTCTGTGCTCTAGGGCAGACCCAGCAGAGGAACAAGAAGATTGGTACAGGATTCAGGAGCTAAATGGAAAACAGTTAGTGGAAAGCACATCTGTCTGAATTAGTCCTGCCAACATCTAGGAACACATTTGGGTTCTGTAGAACATTCATTAATATATATAATTATAAAATGTAGGGAAAAAAACACCCAAACTAAACCAAAATTCTTTTTATTTCCCTGGTCTATTCTTCCTATGCTACTCCCAGGTGAACAAAACTCCAAGTTTTGATTTTTTGTTGCAAAACTAGATAAGGATATCTTTCTCATTTACTAGGTGTCAGAATATTTTACCTGTCATTTGCAGGTAAAATATCAAAAAGTTGTATTCCAGAAGGTCAAAGAATCACAATGGTTTGTGTTGAAAGGGACCTCAAAGATCATCTTGTTCCAACTCCCTGCCATGGGCAGGGACAGTTTCCACTAGACCTGATTGCTCAAAGCACTGTCCAGTCCGGCCTTGAGTGTCAAGTCTTACAGGAAAATACTCTAATTCAGATCAGAAAGCTGGCAATTAGGATAGCCAGAAATACAAGCTAATTTTATGTAGTAGGTTGAAACTGAGTTGATGGATGAGTTCCTAAGTCAATGGCGCTTTTACGATTTGCGTATTTAAGCAGGCGCAGAAGTGCGGGAAGTTCCCTTTTGTTCCAGCTTTTCCCATGGGGAAGGGGGGGAGGGAAATGGGCCCTGGGCTCCATCTCTTGGAGTGAGCCTGGGCCTCCCCTTCCCCGGCAGAGCGGCACGAGCCCCTGGGTCGCTGCAGAGGAGCCATCCCAGAGCTGCAGGCAGTTAAAAACAGCCAGGAACTGCTGCACAGCTAAAACCTCCCGGCGCGGCTTCTGGGGATTGGTGGGGCTTCTCCTCCCCCTCCACACGGCCAGCACGGCCCTGTGCAGACCTGGTGGGAGTCGGCGAAGCCTCTGCAGCCAACATAGCTTGTACCAAGTCGAAGAGGACACCATGCAGCCAGCAGCATGGAGGGAGCAAGGCTTTCTCCAGTGTAAAGCCTGGACAAGATCAGTTTCTTAACATGGAAGCTCCAAGGTCAGAAAGAAAGAGACAGTAAGTCACATGGAACGGAGTCAAGATGGCGGCGGGGAAAAAGAGGCGGAGACACTTTAAAGAGTAGTTTAAAAATGCTTTCTGCAGGCTGTGGTAAAAGCTGTAATATCACAAACTGTATGTCTCTTAATCCTTTTGAAGTACATGGGGGGATAGAGAATCTATGCATGGTCTATGAAGATACAAGAAATGCCTATGCCAGGTTATATAGAAGTGGTGGAAGGCTTTTAGAGATTTTGAAGAAGAGAGCCTTTGTTTTCAGGCCAGTATAACTCATCCTTAAAAAGACTAAAACCCTATGTTTATGGGCCCATGACTGCAGTATGAATAGACTGTGAGATTTTCATGGGAGAGATGTTTTTCCACCTCAACAGATTTGTTTACGGGCAGGACTGTTGCTGGTGTCAGTTTGAAAACCACATTAAAGCAGAAGAAACTCTTTTTTCTTTAAGTATTGGAGAGATTTTTAAGAACTGCAACACTGACCAATCCCATGTTTTGTTTTTCGCTTGTGCGGTTTTGGTGGATAGGAGAGGGTGCCGGAGGAGAGGGGAGTTCGCTTTGATTTCTTATTACTTCTTTTTGCTTTTAATTCTGTTAGTAATAAACTTTTCTTCATACAGCAACTGTTTAAGTCTGAACCTGTTTTGCCTTGCAGTTTTTATCAGTTTTCCTCAATAATCTTTATTTCCCCTTACGAAAAATAACAGAGTTCATGGGGCTTGGCACCTAGCCAGCTAAAACCATGACATTTTATCAGCCATATTGCCTAGCAGTGTTGCACTGCCTGCAATAGGCACTTTGCTTTTTACATATACGGAGATCTGGTTCTCTCTCTCTGCTGCATTTTGAAGGGAGTTTCCTGCAATCTCTTTTCTGCTTATTAGTCCAAAAAGGTAAATTGGGCTTCAGGGCTTCAGTACAAGTGTTTCGAAAACCAGCATGGGGCATGCATGAGTGATCTATTTTTCATCCAATTAGGAAAAACAAGATGTGTCTCAGACTTCCTACTGCGCCTAGAAACTACCTCCCACTCATACTTGCATTCTTTATTAATTCAGCTGTGCTTGCTCCATTAACTCCATTGTCTTTGCAGTTCCATGCAATTTGGTGTCATTCACAGCACACTGACTAAAGGACAAGAATGGAAAAATCTGTTTACTGTTCAAAATTCTGACATTATAAAGAATCATGAAATCTGTGTGGAGTTTTGCAATAGTTCGTTGTCAGCTGGGCCACGGTGGCCTAGCACTCTACCTTGTCTTTAGGTTTCTCTTGGAGACCTCGCTTTTCTGCCTCAGCTTTCTTTTAATATCTGAAGAGAGCAATGCATTATGGTGTTAGTAGTATGTTCTCATGCTCTCAAGCTGCTCTGCTGATACGCACTTGATGAGGGGGAAATTTACATGGGATAAAATGTATAGATCTGTAGTCCTTGGTATTTTTCCAACCAGACACATTTCTGCAATTCTGGACTCTCCCAGATGACTGATTAAAAGAAAGTACTGATTTTTCCCTAGTAAAATCCTTTCAGTAGGCTGCAGAGGCCAAGAAACTCACAGTGTTTCTTTTTATTTCCTATAGTAAGTGTGAATACTGAAACCCACGTTCGCAATAGGAGTTTGCCATGTCACCTTCCCTCTCCTGTAACACCAGGCTTCATTAACTTCTTCTGTTTGGTTAGTCTTTTCTTCACCTTGTACCTCAACTTTTTAATATAAGGTCCTGAAAAAGAATGAACACTCAGTTTGGGATCCAAGATAATTTTTGAGTCTTCAGCCTAACACATGTATTTCCAACAGATTTTACATCCTGACATTTACAGGCAGTGTAACAACCTACACAGTGTAATCTATCTAATGACAAATGCCAAAGGTGAATACACATTATTTCAAAACTTATGTGAGATCTATAGTTAGGAAAGACCAATTTTTTTTTTTTTGTGACTATTCTTTTCCTTAATTTCACTTTAGATGTTGTATTTTTTCCTAAACTAAATAAACAAATTTTTATACCTTATTTGGGGGATAAAAAAATAAGCATTGTGTTTAACATTGCTTATCAACTGTTTTGCCAAAACTAATGAAAAAAATTGCATGATATTCTCTTGTGATGGCTTTGTCTGAAAAAGTTTTTCCTAGCTTTACCTGAATTGCACGTGATACTTTGTGAGATTAAAAACTATATGCTCTAATTTACCTGTTTCATAGAGTTTTTAATTCCTATTGCAATAAAAAAACTGATTTGCATTAACTTCATCTGGTTTGATTCCATAACATACTATAAGCACAGTGGGAATCAACCAGAAAGCCAGAAAATACCATCAGAGGAAAAATTACAATATATCAATTACCAGTTTTAGCATTTCCTCTCTTCTCTCTGATAGTCCTGGTGTGATGATAATATTTTATAATAGAGAAGGAGGTAAAAAGCAATTTCAATCATCTTCTGATGCTGTGGATGTTCACATAAAAAAAAATTGCTGCTGAAAGAAAAATAGGCATTTCAGGATTGTACAGTATGTTAGGGGAAAATTGTCCAATTTCTTAGGTTGCACGTAACAAAACTCACACTACTTTCATTTTCACACTACTTTCATTTTCCATACATGCACAAAAATTCTCCTGAGTTTTATAGAATTTTGGGTAATAGAATCAGAATTTCTTTTGGGAAGATTGAAGGGTTCCGAAGAAATTCCTTCAGGTCTATTCATTTGCTGAAAGACTTTTAGAACTGCATTTCTCAACCTTTATTTCAATATTTCTGGCTAATATGGTTAGTCTTGCCTGAAATTAAGATTTGGCCAAGCTCCAAGCATTATTTGTTTTATCAAAAGACTTAAACCAGCAGTTTGGTATAAATACAAAAAGTGTGAGTTAAAAAAGCTGCAGCATTTTTTCTAAACTGGTGTGCCCTATAAGAAAATTACTACAAAATAATTTTATGAACAAAGTGAAAAAAGACAGGGAGATTTTAGGTCTTAAAATTGAAGTTTATCAAAGTTTACCAGAGTCAAGTAAGTTACTGTTTCCTCATTTGCACCTTGGTCAACATTGCAGACCTCCCACTTTCCCCTTCTTTTTGTTGTAAGTGGGGAGGATTCCAGGTTTCCTTGTTTCAAGCAATGTGATACTATTTTTCAGGATCTGGTCTGCAGACTTCCTGATTCTTTTTGTGTCATGGAAGCAGCACAGATAGAAACCTGACTACAGAGGGATTTGATGCCAAGTCCAGTTGGACTTGGAGACAAAAGCTGATGAAATTTAAGCCCAGTCAGCAGCTAAGTACCATGCAGACACTGGCTCACTCTCCCCTGGTGGGGAGAAGAATCAGAAAGAAAAGGCAAACCCCGTGGGTTGAGATTAGAACAATTTAATAATTGAAACGAAATGTGTTAATAATTTTAGTAATAAGGAGAGGGGGAGAGAGTAAGAGAACCCAAGAAAAACAAGTTGCTCACCACTCACTGACCAATACCAAGCCTGTCCCAGAATTGTGATAGTCCCCATTTCCAGGTAATTCCCCTAGTTTGTATACTACATGTGGCATACTGTGGTATGGAATATCCTTTTGAACAGTTTGAGTCACCTGTCCTGGCTATGGTCTCTCCCAGCTTTTTGTGCAGCTCCTCACTAGCAGAGCAGGAGATACTGGAAAGCCCTTGACTTAGTGTAAGCAACACCCAGAACAGCCAGAACATCCATGTTATATCAATATGATCTTCATATTAAATCCCAAACACAGCCCTGTACTAGCTACTAAGAAGAAAATAAACTCTGTCTCAGCCAAAACCAGAAATAAAAAGAAAAATGGAAATATCTTTGTCTCTTATCTGGAAACATAGGTTTTGGAAATAGGCTGAGCTGGAAGTCAACCTGGTGTTTTTCAGGCATATGACAGTAAGTGAAGTTTTGAGGATCATCTTACGTTACCCCAAGCTGTCTGTGTAAACATGGCTTTATATAAATGGTGCCTGAATGCATGAGGAGAGTGCTAACTCACGCCAAGAGACCACTGTGTTGAGAGTTCTTTAAATATTTTATGGCATTAAAGATCAAAACTAAACTAACTTAAATGCATAAGCACCATGAATTTCAAATGCTGTGTAGTCAGAAGCATGAGGAAAGTCAATGAAAGTTTGCCACAAGAACTACTTCTCCTCTGGCAATTCTGCCAAATTTTAATGAAGCTAACAGAAATGGATGCCAAACAGGCTTCCCTTCTCTTCATGTTTTTGATGTACAGAAACATGAGAGTCAAATTAAAAGGTGAGTTGTGTCATGCCTGGGAATCTGTCAGCACCATGTAGTATTATAAAACAGGGGACAGAATCCGTGCTTGCCTTCTGCCATGTCATTCACTACATAACCAGCTTTGGTCTCGGAGTGATGAAACTAGAAAGAGGATTTGGGGCTCACACAGAGATTCAGTTTTCCAAGCTCCACTGAACTGAGCCAAGTTCAGTCAAATGCATCTTGTCTATTCTTTGAGATACTAATTTAGCCATTGCCATGAAATTTCAGTGCTCTTGATCATGAGCTACACAGCATAAATGAAGAATCACCCTTCCTTGTTGTCAGTAAGGAAAAAATGCAAATGCCACATGTAACCATTAACGTGGAATGACTGAGGTAGCACTTGGAGCCATACAACAAATGCCAGACTTTTTTCCTCTTTCAAGACAATTGTTTTTCACAACTCAGGATTTTTTTTTACTTTTCAAAAGTATCACTCATTGCATTTCGCCTCACAACAAAACTGTCAGTTATGTTTCTCTTCTCTGATTCAATGGTTTATGACTCATTCCCTTATTGTTGTATGCTATACTGTAATTGTTATTTCCATTATTTGGTGCATGAGTCATTTTCTTTGCAGCTATTTGTTACAAAGTATGATTCTCACTTCTCTTAACATCTGTTTGAGTTCCTTCTGCATTGATGATCAGATTTTATATGCATTGGATACAACTTCTTTCCATCTCAAGCATTTTACTGCACTGTTGTTTACTATATATTGAGCACTGCAAGCATCACCTGTAGATCGTAAGTCTTCCTTGAAATTTTACTCTGCGAGTCCTGTTCTATCCATTTTCCTGGGCCATTTTGTCACAGCCCTTAGGAAGAAACTTTGGAATTGTTTGATTTCCTGACATCATGTGTAAAGGTCACCAAGAAAATTCTTTAAGTTAACTCTCTCTCTTTTGCATATAATAAATTATATAGCCAAACAGTGAGTGAAATTCTTGCCTATATTGAATCTAGGAGGATTTTTATACTGACACTGTGGAAAATCATCTAAAGTCCAAATGTCTTCATTTCACTGCAAACTGTGCCTAGCTGTAAACTGCAGTTAGGAGCAGGATAATTGTACTTCCTGAATATATCCATTACTCATGATTCTGTGCTATACCATGCTACCATGCTGTGCTAAATTTAAAATTGGAGCTGGCACATATGGTGGGTAAAAAGCCAGGCTGCGGAAGAAGGCCAAGAAAAGGTCCATGTTCAATTGCAGTCCCTTTTAACTATTCAAAATAGCAAGATTGGAGTATAGTGAAAGTTTTATCAAGGTTTTGTCTGCACAGAAAAACTCTACCTTCACTAATGGGTGTCTAAGGGTACTCATAGGAAATGAATATGCTTACCATAGTCTATCTCAGCAAAATAAACTTCATGTTTAGCTGACATTTTGTCTTTCATTTGTATTCTTTTTCCCCCCTAATTTCCCGTATCTCTGTACATTTTTCCATCTGAACAGTATACTTGTCCCTTTTTTCATGCTGATGGTTGACTCAGGCTGTCTCCTTCCAAAACAAGGGAAAACTGCCTGAACCTAAATTTGCTCCTTCTCATGCCCTAAAGGCCGTACGATCTTATCCTGCACTTCTGGTTTCACTGAACACCTACCGTGCAGAGGAAAAAGGGATGCACTCAGAGTATTCACATGGGAAGGTAAGGAAAATCAATTCCTATCCCCCAAAAGGCAAAATTGCTTAGTGCAAAAGTTCACTAAATGTTACAAGTTATGTTTTATATATCAAGAAAGAGGAAAAAAAACCATGGACTGGAAGCCTGTGTCTATAGATTTTACTTCTGTATGGCATGTGGTGGGAGCTACAATTTCATCCCTTGCATTCCCTAATGAAGAGCCCAGACAGCAATAGTGAAGGGTGCATAATTTCATCTAAAAACAGCTTTCATTTAATATGTAAGAGAACACAGAATGACAGAGATTTCTTTAGATTCCTCAGACAAAACTGTATAATGGTATGCACATTGTCTATATTCCTTCTAACACATGCGTTTTTTAAGTGTAAAAGTGTTATTACCAAATTAGAATAATAGGTCTATTATTTTTAAATGCTGCAGCTTCAGAACAATAATACATACATTCATAAGGATAGTTTGTATATGTTTTCCAGCTTTAGATTTATAAATGTCTACAAATGAACACTAGTAGCAAAGTTTATTTTTCACCTGTGTGACCACTAGCCCATTCCCCATGAGGGTAACGTAATTACTAAGAAATGAACTCTGATATTAATTGCTCTGTGTGTACTTCATGTGAGGTTGAGCCACAAATTGCTTTCACAGCATTATAGAAGCACACCTATTATGAAAAGCAGTTTGTAAAATTAAGAAAAGCTAGCCATAAAATGGCTGTATTTAGCAGGGATTTCTGGTAGCACCCACAAAGTCCTGCATCGAAATAAAATGAGGACTCTGACATAAAAAGCTCACAGCATAAGTAGAAAATTATACTGAAAGCTGGCAAGAAAGGGATCAAACCTGTATTTTAAATCAAACATTAGCTGCCGCTGTCTTCCAGCACCATCATTATTGAAGTCAAGTCTTGAGGAGAGGACATATACAAGAGAAGCAAGTATGACTACAGATGCCTTGAAGTTTTCAAATAAAACAGCTCAGAAGGTCCTTCAGGAGACCTCAAGTTTGTAGCAGTTCTAAGAAAGACAGTTCAGGTTCCAGATGGGTTGTTTTTAGATTCCTCCTAGACTGTCATAGAACCACAAACGCTGGACAGCCTTTGCCCTGACTAGGTTTCAAGGCAAACAGGAAACCCAGAAGCCCCCTGAGGTTATTTAGCAAAAATGGTCTTGCTCTGAAATGAGTTTTTCAGCTTTTTCCTAGAAAAAAGAGGATGACTTGTAATGTAAATTAACCACAGTTCAAGAATGAAAATTGTTTCATTTACCCCTGCCAAGCCCCCTTCAAAACATTTCCTTGAATAAAAATTAAATATTTTCACTTTTTCACTTTGTTGAATCCTGTTGTGGTTCAAGCCGAACTAGATCCATTCACCATGCAAAACAATACACAGGTGACGGAGGGCTGCAATATGGCTGATGTGAGAACACCGTCAAGGAACTATTTGGATGAAAAAAGAGGGACCAGAGAGAGAAGCAATTTGAGAGGAAGATCACAGTTGCTTCTGGGTCATTAACTTCCATTAGTAACATGTATTGATTAAAACTTTTTTCTGCTTTGTTTGCAAACACCACATAGCTTTATTGCTCCATATTTCTTTCTTTTTACTTCACCTTCTCTCCCCCAAGAGTTTATAGCTTTCTGGAACTTAGAATCAATTTTTGCTATAATGAAATTTCTTTTACATTTATTAAAATCCTCAGAGCAGAATTATGAGTAGAGTGAGTGAAAGTTCAACAGTGGAGAAATAGAATTAGTCTACAGAGGCAAACCCAGCCCAGGTGGTACTACAATTTTGTAAAATCAAAGTGGGAGGCTTTACACTTCCAGGTAGCCCTTATCTTCATATTTCACAGCTTAAAGGACAGCTGGAAATGTTTTGGAGAGGCCCAAACCCCTATGAATAAGGAATTATGAAAGAAAGAGCAGAAAGAAAAAGCTGGCTGAAGTTATATCAATAATAAACCAAATTCCAACCGTCTTCTTGTTTTACACGAGTAGTTTACTTGTGTTGCTTATTTCATAAAAGTTAACTGGAATTCCCCTTTATTCCCTCTTTCCCTGCTACATCTTTGTGATAACAACAAATAAAATGGATTGTTAATAACTGAAGGTCCAATAAAATTCTGGGTAACATAGGGCTTCTTGGGAAATGTGTACTCAATACAGACTTCATGGAAGACTCCTCAGGAAAGGAGTACACGAGTAAGTGTGGTTGATCTATTGATTGCTTTTTCATACACATATGACCTTTTGTGAATATGTGACTAGGTCTTTACCTCTTTATCTTTTGCTTTGCTGTGGCTTTTTATTACTACTTTAAATTGAAAAGAAACTAAATACGAGGATCCCATGTAAGGATATGTGGGGAGCTAAATCTTCTCGTGAGGGAGGCAAAAAGACAGACTTTAAGGATTTATGAGATCTAAATTAATAAGGGCAGTCAAACAAGAGGAAATGGTGCCGTTTACAATTGGCTTTATGTTGTATCCTGACTTTGAAAAAGCCTTGCTTGTTACTGGCAATATCTCTGTTTGCACCAGGTCTTTTTTACTGTGAAAATGAGATTAGAGCATTCTTAAAAATAGACACTACTCTGTAATTTCAAACTCCTGAAAAGGTTACCCAGGTTGTAAACAAACTTCAAAATAAATTCTTACCAAGAATGGAAAATTTACAGTCCCAAATATTTGTGTTTCAGAAAGTAAGGGGTAACCAAAACCAGAATGTGCCTGACCGTAAGAATATAGTTATTCAAGTGTATGCGTTCCTAAATCTGTCTATAAGGCAGCAGAAATTAATGTCTGAACAGGAAGATCTGTAACTTATGGGCTTTTTCAAGGGTTTTTGGACTGATGAGGTTTTGGGGTAACCATGAATACTTCTCAGACTTTTTCAAAAAGTTCCAAAATAATCATATCAGGAAACAGCTCAGGCACAACCACTGCAAACAAAAGTGAATTCATTGTCATTGTATATACTAGAATTCTTGAGAAAAATCAAGCTGGCTGAAGCTGCTGACAACTCCTGAATATTCATGTCGTTCAATGGGTGGTTTGGAGCCTGGCAAAAGGAAACAATAAATCTGTCACAAACAAAATAAAAGCTAATTCTTGCACACAGTTCTCTGCTGTGCATCTTTGAATTCAGATAAAGGGGAATAGTACAGTTCTTTAAATATAATGGGGTTTTTAAAATCAAAAACATAAGGCATAATAAAACACTGGATGCACTTTTAAATTTATTTATGTGACTTTTTTATGAATTATATACATGTCTTGTTTTTCTTAGGCAATGAAACATATTTTGCACAGAGTGCGGGAAGTATAAAAGAATAGTAATAACTGCAGTGAGAATTTTTGTTCTACAGAAAGCACCCTATCTGGAAAGCCTGGAATTATAGGAAGCCTCTTGGAGCTAGAGGCATTTGTCCTGTGTTTGTACAGCATGGCAGAATCCCAATTCATGATCACTGTGATGTACTACCATATATGCTCACAAATCACAGCAGCAGTTAAATGAAAGACAGTGGGTTATCCATATTTCTGCTTTAGAAGCACCTATATGATGTGACAACAAGGTATAAATCATTTGCCTTTCAGTACCCTGGAATATTTTACAGGAACAAAACAAGAAATAAACCATATCTTTACAAAAAAACCCACCCAAAATAAAACAAAAAACAACAACAACAACAAAACACCCCCCCCCAAAACAAAGCACAACAAAAAACCCGCAAAAAACCCAAGCCAAACACCACACAAACAAACTAAAAAAACCCAAACCAAAGAAAATCCAACCTAATGTTTTGACTTGCCCAGTCTGAACTGAGTGGGATGAGTGGCACTGTACCACATTGTCCTGGACACTTTGTTAAGAATCATCTTTTTATTCATAACTGGGGTTACTCTGGCAGTTTTCTCAGCTCATCTAATTCAAAATAACTAGCTCTCCTTCATGAGCTACTGCTCTTCATGAATTCTTGCTCAGCTGACTGAATTGATGCTCTCTCTCTCTCTCAGGACTTGAAAAATGGATAATCCAACACAGACTTGAACAGAAGCTGTTGGGTCCCATCCAGCTAATCAAACACAAACACCCACAGGAAGATGATTTCCTTTTCTGCAGCTATACACCTCTATTAACTTCTGAATCCCCTCAGTAAAGTTGTCTACCCTGACTCTTGACTCCGGGGACACAGAAGCAGACTTGGCATCTAAAGCCCAGCTGTGATGGGGAATGTTTGCAGTCCCTGGGATCTGCAGCAGCCACCATGTGTGGGTGTATCTGCCCACAGCATAGCTGCATGAGACCATCTGTGGACATGAAAAGTTGTCAGCTGCAGAGACCCCTTGGGGGATGTGTGCTATTCCCACAATACTTGACTGGACAGGCAGCAAGTGTGGCGAGGGGAACACAGGGTCCAGAGCCTGAATATTTCATTCATTGGTGTCTGTGAACAGGTGAAACCCACACTTGTGACTTAGAGAGCCACCTGGTGCCCAGGCAGCATCTGGGGAGTAGATGGACTAATCGCCATTAAAAATGAGGTCATCTAAAACAGCCTTGCACACCTACATGTGCAGAATGGGACAGAGATCCAAGTGGCAATGAGATGATGCAGGAATCACCCTTCTCTGTGATACCTCATTTGCATTTTCTTAAGGTGCAGTTAATTAATACAATAGCCCAAGTTAAAAACAGCCTTCACATAAAGGCCTCCTTGAGTAATTTGGACCACAAATTAAGTGACCACATAGACATCAGGAATATGAAATAAATCTGTAGCAAAATACCTGCATGAGTAGCTGCAATAGATCTACCAGTGAAGCAAACGTGAGGAAGAATATTTACTTTAATTTGCCTTTTTTAAAAATAAAATTATCTCTTCCCTTTCACTTAATCCTCACAGTTAAATGTACCAACAAATATTTGCACTGTTTTTCATTAATTCTTTATTCAGTCTAGTTCAACATATTAGTTTGTTTTCAAACTGTCCATGTTTATTTTTATCTGAATAATTTAGTACAAAAGCTGGCACTGTACAAGTCAAGCATTCATTATAACAATATTTGCTTGAATAGTTTGGATTTCTTATTAATGAGAGTAAAAAAGAGGAGAGGAGAGGAGAGGAGCTGAGTGAAAGACAGGGCAATCTTAAAAAAAGAAGAAATGGGGGAAAAAATCTCATTTATTAAGATCCAGCTCTTATATATTTGGCATAAAAATAGTATGTGGATTTCTAAGGTCAAACTAGATCTTGCTATAGTGAAATTTAAAACTGCTCTTNAAAAAAGAGGAGAGGAGAGGAGAGGAGAGGAGAGGAGCTGCTTGAAAGACAGGGAAATCTTAAAAAAAGAAGAAATGGGGGAAAAAATCTCATTTATTAAGATCCAGCTCTTATATATTTGGCATAAAAATAGTATGTGGATTTCTAAGGTCAAACTAGATCTTGCTATAGTGAAATTTAAAACTGCTCTTGATTCCAGTGTGGAGAAAATCTTTTAAGACAGTAAATGTAATATGAGTTTTGTAGAGAGTACACTGAATGCTTTGAATATTTTCAGAAAAGGAATTTAACTTCCAGTCTGTACAGACACCTCTTACGACCACAAAGGTGACATTGAATTGGAGTTGAACAGGTCAGGGAGGTCTAAAATCCTTTCTTTGTTACACTTAAGTGGTTCGAGTTTATAATTTTTAATGTTACACTATCTATCCATAAAACAAAAAAAGATTTTTCTAGCTATCCAGCTGTTAGGTTTTTTTTTAAGTTGACTAGCTTTTACAAATTATTCTTTTACTTGGTCCCAGATATCTGCATTTTCTCACTTTCTAATAATAAGTGCGCACGCATTCACTCAAACATGAAGACTGAACAATAGGTGCATACAGGAGTTGCTAAGATCTATTTGTTCTGCACGGCAACTCTAAGCTCCTGTATTCTGAAGCTTATGGTTCTTTAGGGCTCACTCCACCTCTTATGCTATGGTGCCTTCATAGCACCTATTTGTAAGAGAAATCATCAGAAGATTGAAAATGTGATTCTAATAGCCCTGATTTAAATTAATATTCCAGTTAGTCACTGCCTCTCTTAGTACAAATGTTTCCCTGGCCTCAGGCATGCTGGCCACGTGTAGCCTAAGCCTTAAAACACCATGAATTTTAACCTACTTGCAAAAGTTATCAGTGGTGGATGGAGAACAGAGGTTACACTGCTTTTAGAGTTAAGAATTCCAAGACCAGCCTAACACATCAATAAAAAATTAAACATTCTGAGGATGTGAAGAACAATTCCTGACAGAATATGGCACCAGTGAGCATATGGCAGACAAAATACCTGCTAAAAGAACTAACAAAAGATGGTACTGATAACTTATCTAAAGTTGATGAGTTAAAGGCTGCATGACTCACCTAGAAACATGACTGACAATCACTTTATACAGTAAAAGGTCAGTCCCATTTTTTAAAGACAGGGTCTTCTAACACACTGCTCCTTGGAGTGTGTGTGGAGCTTCCTCCCTTGAGCTGGGATGATTTTCAAGTTTAATCCTTCGGGCACAGAAAAAGAGATTTGCCAACAGTCATTGGTATGGGTGAGTAACATCAATCTCTACTTAATTATTTTGCATGATTTAATACTATTGCTTCAATATTGCTTCAATAAATAATGCACTTTACCAGCCGTTTTAATGATCTATGCTATGTAGTAAATAATTCTGATTAAAGTATTTTAGTCTAATCATTATCACTATCACCATCAATTTAAATAAATAATTTATTTCATTAATAGAGATGTATTTATGTTGCCATCCTTAACCCTGCAAGACAAAGTTGTATAAAAGCTCAGTTGCTCCTATACAACCCTTTAGACACAAACTGTCGACCAAACCTGGAATTAGAATTGGATCCTGCCACACCTAGACTCCTCTCTGAGAAGGAGCTTAGAAATCAAGGGAGGTCTTTCTGAACCTCGTGACTCAACAGGAGGGTCTCCCTGATAAACTTCGTCTGAAGTTTCCATTCTGCCTGGGACACTATGTGAACCGTCCATGGACAGGCAACGAGAGCAGTAGCTCCATCATGATCACATCCAGAATGGCATTCCTGTCTCTCCAGCTGCCTCCCCAAGTCACAGAGTCGGGGGGAAAGACTTCACAGTGAAATGGCTATTTATTGTGCTTTATGTGAACTCATCTCAGGAGGTGCCAGACTGAACACAATACCAATGTTATTTCTTGAGGTTTTGATTTTGCTGGGGAAAAAAGGATTTGACCCACTCCTCATAGTAAAACAAAACTAAGGTTTCTGTGAAAACTTACATAGACTCTAACAACAGAACAGGGATAAGAGAAGGGTTGTATGCTATAGAAAGAGAAGCATTAGACTTTTTTAAATTAAGTATGGGATTAATATACTCTGGCCACCTAGTCATTACAGTGTGCTACATGTGTTAGTGGTACAACCATAAAAGAACCATCCCACACTTAAGGAAAAGAAAAATCAAGTGGATTTTTTGTTTTCTTTCTCTGCATGGGGAATTCTTTTCATCATGTCTCTCTTCAATTGTACATACATCAGTTTCTAATAAATGAAATAATTCTCTGGTAGTTAGAAGCAAGGTTCCCACATTTCTACAAATGTCAAGCTGACTCTGTAGTCAATCAATCAGCTGATGAGGTTTTATTTGTAAAGGATGGGGAAAAAAAATTCCACCACTCTATAATATCAAATGAAAGCACCTGATGCCTTAAGCAAACCAGAATCTTCATTACATGGCAATTTCATGATGTTTGGCAATTTAAAGGTAGTGGCTTTTCAAAGGCTTAACTTTTAACAAAACAAGACAATGATATGGAAAAGCACAGAATTAAACTCTGGTGGGAGTTCATGTCTATCCTTACATTCAGTTTGAAATAAGAATACTAAACATCACGCACTCTATAATTAGAGAGGTTTAGAGAGGCATTTTGAAAAATTCAACTTATATAAATTGAGAAGCAAATCACCATGTCTCATAGGGTCAGTTTTTCTATCCCTAGTCACTTCCTGCAGCTCTTTGTGCATGTTGCAAATACATATTTCATTATTTTAGGCTCTAGATTACATTTTAATATGTACACACAAGGTCCTTAATGCCGGACATAAATACAAGAATGTCCAGATTCTGGTCTACTTGATCAAAGTCTGCATTCAAGCTACTTGCAGAAAAGAAATGGGGAAGTAAAAAGGAAATTTAAGGGGGGGTTTATGTAAAGCACCCTATGCAAACCAACACACACAACAGTGCCAAAGCTGAAAATGAACACCAGATCTTTGTACTAGTTGAGTCTCCACAGTCTAAACCTTATTATGGCAATAAACAATCTCCGGGGTTTAAATGCACAATGGCCATCCTTGCTAAACGCACAATGGCCATCCTTCCTCTTCTTCCATTTGGCCAAAACTGTACCAAAAGCAAGTTGCCACAGTGGCTCCATGCTGCCTTATGATTTTAACTTCACAAAAAAACTCAAGTCTGGCAGCACAAAGAAACTATATTACAAAAAATACTACCTCAAAATTGTCCAATTTTTATTACTTCAGGATTAATGGGAATGATGCACATGTGCTAAACTGGTTAAATTCAGTCCTTTGTGTTTGCACTTCACCTATAGTGAATGTTACAGCTTTTCAGTGTACATGAGTGCTTAGTGTTTCAATCAGTTATTGCTTTCAATTTTTTTTTTTTAAACCATATTCTGCCAGTCAAATTTCATCACAATTTCCTTTTGGATTTACCTTTGACATTGTTATAGGCTTCCCTTTTTCACTTATGGGTGGTGATTAGACTACTGTAAAGCTGCAATAGATGCTGTTGTTGCCATAAAGGACATATGTAGCTTTCAGATTAGAATGGAAAAAACTCCCCTTCACTTGAAAAATTAATTCTTCTCACACATATATTTATAAATCAAAGTAATGCAACTGCTCCACAAAAAAACAAAAATCAATCAACCAAAAAAATTCCTAGCCAAGAAAGCCACCGAAATATTATTTATGATGACAGAAACCTGGAGTTCACTCTGCGGGGTCTTATCTGTATCTGACATGCCCATATTTTGAAAATGAAAACCAAAAATCCTGCCTGTCTTTACAGGTGGTGACTCTGTGCAAGGATGAAAAATGCTTGGTTTTAAGGTGTGCAGTTTTTTGGGCTTCTATCATGGCTATAACCACTGCCAATACCTTCACTTGCTTGCTTTGGGATGAGAGTGAGTTTGGAGAAACATTACCTGAACATTGCATGGTCAGCATCCTGGGGAGTGATAAATTAATGTTGCATAACAGGATTTTGAATTCTTAAGCTATTTTATTGTTATTGGTAAGACTCCCAAGAAGTTTCTCTAGTGTACCCGTCAGAAATTCTTCTGATAAGCACCACCACAGCAGAGGGCTTTACACTTTTTTGTCTGACTCTGGCACCAGGTAGGCTTTTGTAGCTGGGCAAAAAGTCTTCTGTTTATTTAAAATCTTTTTTTTTAACTCTAATCTTCTGAAACTTACAATGTAGATATCCAGTACAAAATTCACCCTATATTTAGCCTGAGGCATACTTTCTTCTTATTATTTTGATTAATTTAGGTTTTGCATATCACTGCAATTTCAGAAAAATATTTAGATCATATAGAGTGGAGGAAGGTAACAATTCCGGTTTGGATACACCATGAGGGAAAAGTTGAAATTTACAAAATTAGTGCAAGTTTTCATTTCTTCTCAGTTCCTTGACTGTATCTCCTGTTTCCATAAGGACTGCAGGAAACAGATGAAAAATCTAAGCATCACCTCTCTCACCTTTTGCATATGTACAACTCTTAGGCAATAGTGACATTTTTAAAATATCTGCCTGTTAGTATCTGTCATAACATTCCACTATGGATGCCAACAAATTCTGCAGTTATCAGCTAGACATGCAACTGATGTAGAAAGAACGTGAAGAAGAGAGTGAAGTACTAAACATGAAGAGGATTGGAAATCAGGAAGTAAATCTTTCATTCAATGAAGGTTTTTGAAATGAAAGTACTCCTGTTTACTAAAAAAAAAAAA
>VZTI01005358.1:110092-205832 GCA_013397865.1 Struthidea cinerea | reverse complement strand
AAAAAAAAAAAAAGAAGAAAGAGGTTAAGGGTTTTCTCACCAACGCTAACCCAACAGCATAACAAAAGGGTTTGCTTGTTTCTATTCTTCCTTGTGGTCTCTGTAGATTTACATTGGTCAGAGTCAGCAGAGATAAACTAACACAAGTACTTTTATGACTAGAATGAGAGAACTAGAGACCAAACAACTCATTTCCCCTTTATTCCCTGCTTGATCCTTGCTCTGACCTTAAACTGTCCTGCAATAGCATTTATCAAGTAACATAGAAACATAATATTGCCTGATTTACCATGTTTAGTTGTTCTATTTCTTGTTTTACAGGAACCAGTGTTCTAAAGCAGGTTGCCATAGAATTGTATCAAGAGAGTGACTTTTGAATGTCAACTTTCCTTGTCTGATGTTGGAGGACAACCATGTATAATATATACTATCTTTGTTACAGGTCATAGCAGACTGATATAGCCATTCATTTTCCAGGATAGCTGTATTTCTCTTTTGTAGCAAGGTAGCCAACATCAACTACTAAAATCTCTACATGTGATGTTCCTTTAGGTGCAATAATTATGGTATCTTCCTGTCATTGTTTTTTTTTTTTTTTTCCTAATAGGAATAAATCTTCTTGTAATCAGTTCCTGCAAATTTGGAGTGTAACAAAACAGAGATTTATAACTACATAAAAAACCAATCTGCAGTGGAAATGTTAAGAGTGTGCTAGCTGGAGTCCTCACACTGCATCTTGAGCCCAAATGGCTTCTCTAAAACCCCACAGAAAATCTTGAAGTCTTTAACAGGTATTTTCAATAAATCTGATTCAGTAATGTGTGGGTGTTTGTATGCCCTGGAAAGTCTGATGTAAAGACATCTAACGTGCTAGTGCTCTGAAACAAAATATCACATAGGTTGTGTAAGAACAGTTTCTTAAGCTTACTACAAAGATAATCTCATTTCAAAAAAAGTCAAAAGGAGAACACTGACAATAGAGAATCTGTGCTTGGGAAGTTAATGAGATGAGATGAGTATTGTCAGGCTTACACTAGATGCTACATCTATCATTAATGATTTTTTAAATAACAAAAAATCAAACCTTTGCTAGTTTTCCTTACAAAATGAATGCATCTTAATTAAAGTAGTATGTGATGAAGCTGGGATGGAGTTATGTTGGTATTAACATTCTAGTAGAAAAAGCAAGGTTCTTATTAGAACAAGATGCACTACATCACACATGTCAAAATAAAAATCACTACTAAAACAGTTGTAGGAGCATATGAGAATTTAAATTCATCTATTAAATCAAGATGTAATTCAGTCTTTAAAATAAAACCTGAACATTATTGCTTCCCTCTCAAGAGTTAAATGCCAACTGTGGAAGGTCCTCATCTTCCAGCAGCACCTGGCTGGTTGGCAGGGTCTGTAGGCGGCTGTGTTGGCAGTGTGAGAGTGGATCTTGGGACCATCACGTGGTTAAACTGCTGAGGGCTGTGCTGCCTCGTTGACCTGGATGTCATTTTCATTTGATTCATTTCTGCTTGTGCAATTGTATTTGTCTATGAAAAGGTTTCTAGATAAGATTAGGGCAATAATGTTAAGTATTCTCATCTCACATCATTGCTATACTTATCTTTTGTTCATTCTGCGCATTTTTCTTCATACATTTTTGCCTTCATTTCAGTACCAATCAACTCTGAATGTCAGTATTTCTTGCACTGCCACTTCTATTAATGCATGACAACTCCTTTTTCATCTTTTAGACTTTCTCTCTCCATTCCCTTTCCTGTGGTTCAGCTTCAGTAAATAAATATGAAGAGTTTTTCAGAAAAGGAAAACTAAAAATGTTTGGTTTTATTTTTCTATTTTTTTTTTCTCTTAATCTACGTCCAAAACAGATCTTCTTGTGTTCTCAGGTCAGTGTGGGGCCCAGGGAATTCAAACATGGCTATCTGAATATATTTAAATATTTCTTTTAAAATATTTCCATTAAACTAGGCATGAGATTTCCACTGAAGACTAGAAGAAATTTCTACATATGGCATACTTTTAAATGTGCTTAGATGAAAGTATCTATTCTCCTACCCACTCAGATAGTCCCTTTCCAGTAAGTACTACTTACTTTAGTAAAGATTTGTTATGCCCATTTACTACATGGGTTCCAGGAGAGCACTAAGGCACCTTCAAGGACCATGCCCCTTAAATGACAGGGCTTTTTATAAAACTCGGAGATAAAACCTCACAGAGACTTACAGAGCATTATGTTGCTTCATCACTACCAAAGATCATACCTGGTTTTCTGACGGCACACAGTTTCCTACGTGCCTATATTCTTGATTTGACTTTAAGATGAAGATCTCTGCCTCTGAGTTAGAGCTGAAAGAATTCTGCTTTATTTGGGGCCAAGTTTAACAGCTTAAACTTAATTTACTAGTAACCACTGTCAGGATCCTTACCCTTAACTCTTCATATCTAAATTGAAAGGGCACATTAGCTCTGTTCCCCTCTTTCACAGAGGTGTGCAGAAGCAGCCAGAAAATGAAGGAAGCTCTGCTCCCCAGCTTCCAGGACAGGGGGACAACGCAGGATAGTGTCCGCTACCCACTGGAAGAACAAAGGAAGGAGGATGTCCTTTCCTCCCCACTGCTGTCTGCCACGATGTGAAAAAATCAAATCTTAAGAAAAAGAATGACATAAAAGGAGAGGAAATATGAAAATAAAATCCCTAATTAACACTGCATTTTATATGTAGAATCATCCACTCTTACCCCTCTTTTTCAATATCCTTCCCCTTCATTTCAGAACCATTATGTTAACAAGCTGATTCCTCAGTGGCATTTGCGATGTAAGGCAGAGATTTTCAGTACTGCCTAAAGGATTAGTTAACAGAAATTGAGCATGTAATTCTCCTTTGAAAATTCGATCCTTACACTTTGCCCTCTAAGAGTTTACAAATCCCAAGAAGTTAACGTTTAAGATTCAGAATCATTTCATTATGAAAACTATGCTATTTCATTACAAGACCCTGCTGATTTGTGAGCAAACTTTAAAAACCTTTTACGTGAATTAAAGGCATTACTTCCCTAAATTAATCCATTCTGTGGCATCTTTACTTCTACAGAGAGATGTGATTTTTGCATACTTGATGAAAACACAGCTTTCACTGGTTTAGAAGGCAGATCAGCATATTAATGTGTTAGGGGGCATTCAGCATGTCGCTGTCTCAACAAAGGTCGTAAGTACTGGAACCAAAATAATGAATCACTTCATCAGAGTAGTCCATCACTGCTGACAATATTTATCCTTCCAATATTTCTACTTTCTCTGGGGCAACTTGAAAATGTTTTAATATAAGCAGCTTATCTCAAGAGGTTTTTTATAAGCAGGAAGCAATATACAGGTATAATAAGCCTACTAGTAAACAAATTCATAGTACATGCATTTCAGAATTTTTGCTGAACTATTAAAGAAATGCTGCCTTAAGTCTTAAAATTAGAAGAAGCTCCGAAATCTAGACATTTTTCTCAGTTGTCATTTCAGTAGATTTGCTTACATAAAAAAATGTATTTGTAAATGGAAGTAAAACTAAGACTCTTCGAGAAATTATGAATATATCCCTGTGGTATTTGACTTTTTGGAACCACAGAGCATTTTAAATTAATATCTTGGAAGCAAGGGATTGTGAGACCCATAGTTCTCTAGGTCCTCCTTCCTGCCATTTTGAAGATGGAGGTAACATTTGCTTTCTTCCAGTCCTCAGCTACCCCTCCTGGCTGCTGTGACCTTTCAAAGATGATCGAGAATGATCTAGCAATGATGTCCATCAGTTCCCTCAACACTTTTGGGTGCATCCCATCAGGCATCATGGACTTCTGGATGTCAGGTCGGATTAAATGGTCTCTAACCGAATAGTCCCCAACTATGTGAATAGGAACCAATTAGGTTTGTGGACAGCATTAATTCAGGAATTTTCTTACTGCTGATCAATCATTTAAGATTCCCTATATTCATATAAATATTCCATTTGACCTTGAGAGGAGCTCAGTTGGTCAGAGCATGGTGCTAATAACACCAAGGTTGCAGGTTTGATCCCTGTACAGGCCATCCACTTAAGAGTTGATCCTTGAGTCCCTTCCAACTCAGAAGGAGCTGTGATTCTGTGATATAATAGTGTTTTTAATTTAAATATTTACCTTTTCCCCTGAAAAATCTGATAAAGAAAAAGATTCTTTGTAAAAAGCTTGAGGTATGAGCAGATTATGGATCATTTCTGAGAACTGCATTTCCTCATACTGAATGTTTCATATCTATAATTCGAAATAACCTGAAGGTCCACCAAAGATGTAAAAGCCTCCGCAACCAGAACCAGGATACCAGCTCATGTCATTGAATGCTATTTTTTTAACTCTGAGCTTAATTCGTAGGTTAGCCCTAAAGCGTCAAACTTTAATTGAAAGGTTGTGTGAGTTTTCTGGTTTTATTATAGATTTCTTAAAGGAATATTGTGTTAATAAACCAAACACTGTCAGCTGTAAGATCGAAGGCAAAACGAATCGTATTTTGGCCTTGGGGGTCATACTGCACTGCTGTGATAATACAACAAACTTTATACTGTGGGTAAAAAAAGTTATAGAGCATGGCTTAAAAACTAATGCAAGATCCTTAAAATCTTTTAAAAGGTTCATCTTCATTCAGAGCCTTGTTATTTTCATACATAGAGCTAGGCCAACATATCATGAATCTCAAATTGATTAACAAATCCTGAGTCTAAATTAATGAGAGAATCAGTCAGCTAGTCCATTTCTCTGCTTTTGAGCATTGATAACATTCATTGAGACTTTTTGCAGAAATAAGCCTACTTGCACGTTTTCAGGACCCCCAGTGCTATTAGGAGGGAATAACCTATCTAATCCACCTTGAAAGCTTCACCAGCACACATGTGCACACACTTGGTATGACTTTTGTTAAAGGAACCACACAAATCTTGAAAGATTCGGAATTTGAACATTTTTCCTAGTTAAGTCTCAGTTCAGCTCCATGCAACAATACTTCAGGGGATAACCCTGTGATTTAGTTGGTAAAGTCTGATTTGTTACTCACTCCTTAGGAAACTCTTATTGTCCTCATAACATCACTCATCCTAATCCAAGTCAAAACACTGAGAACATTTTTCTTTCAGTATTGAACATGGCCTGTAAAAGATGCAGTAAGGAAAAAAAAAGGTAATTTAGATCATACAGAAGCTGAATTAATTGTATATCTGAATTCTAAAAACAAAGAAGCACACATGCACTGGTCCAAGTTCTGATCTCTGAAACAGGAGGACTATAGATACTCTATAGTCCTACTCTAATAGATACTGAAACCATGTACTTCTGAGAAGTCCCGAGGATAATGAAAACAATTCATAAGTGAGGTGTTCTGTTCTATCCTGATTCAAACTTTCTCTTAAGAAACCTGTGGAAGAACTAAGGCGATCTTCATTTATTACTTGTTGCATATATTTGTCAAGAGACCCCTTAAAATGCCATAATTTCTTATTAATTAAACAAGAGTAAAAAAGACATAAAAACGAATCAAGAAGTATTCACTTGCAATAACCCTCAAGTGTTTTCAAGTGCCAAATATTAGGCAATTTCTTTCTAGATGACATTTTAAAATAATGAGTATCAAAATGCCATGCTCTCCTCAGAAATGTGAGGTATCCTCAGTTAGCCAGTCAGAAAATTACTATGTCAGTTTGAATGACCATTTTCTGTGTAAAATGAAAGAATTGTCCACCAAACAGAAAAAGCAAATCCCCAGCGAGTAGATTTCACACCTTTTTGGTTTAGCACTGCGCATCTCATATTCTTCTGAGTAGTATATATCTTACTACCAAATTTTATGTGAATGCTTCAATAAACCAAAGCTTTTAAAATATATAACAGTTACAGAGTAATGTAGGTATTATACTAATCCACTTTATATTTATATAAGTAAAATATAGCATAAAAATTATATTAATGTTATTCCACACTTGGAAATATAAAAGATCTTTCTTCTTCAACTTTGTCTTACCTTTAATTTACAAGTTGCTGATAAATTAAATTCTTCTTCACTTTTTTTTATGCTTTAGCAAATTCTGAAAATCATATAAAACTTGGATTTCTTATCTTACCTTCTCTGAAATCAAATGTGAAAACTAGCTATTACAGTATAGAAGTGTCTTTAGAAAGCTCATGTCAGGTTCTACAGCACCAGTTCTAAAAAGAACTTATTTCCCATGAGAACAGAACTTGAATATTGTAAGTAGAATTTACTATTGGTCTTCTCTACCTTTTGATAATTGTTAATAACAACTTCAGACAGAAAAGGGCAGATATAGTAAAAAGGTGAATATTATGGCTCTTAAAACTGCTATTGCTAGAGGCTATATTTTCTTTCATAAAAACCTCTGCAAGTGTGAAACGCAGTGTTTCCAATGGTTGTATTCTTTTCCATCTCCAGATATAAAGTCATGAACATAGTATTCTAGACTAAAAAATTTGCAAGCATCTTCTTCAATGCTTAAATAAATAATTAATCTTAAACCCCTTCTTCTACTGATTTTAACAAAATCTTTACAAAATTGCTTTTGAAGTGCAGTGCCTAATATGAGCTTATTAAATTCTTGCCAGAACTACTGATCACCAAGATACAGTATTACCATGTAACATGTGGATATAAATGTATAGATTCCACTTTTGATTACTCCAACAAGTACTTCAGGGAATTAATTTTTCGCATTGTGTTCAAGCTGTTGCATTGAAATTCTTGAAGAGAGTAACTGGGGTAGACCGATTAAGAGAATAAAGCCTTAATTTTCAACACCAGTAAATTTCAGCAAAAGAGTAGCTTTGCTTAATGATTCACTGCCTAAATATGCAAGAAAAGACTTTATGGTAACATTAAGATCCAAGGAAAAGAACAGTTTTGAGGATTAGGCTGAAATAGAGCTTTGACAGATAAGAAACTGTGTGACAGAGGAAGCTGTATTTTTTTACGTATTTACACACATTGAATGGCAACCTCATGTACTGAAAAATTACAAAAAGGGTGGTGTGGTTTGGTTCATTGGGGGTAGTGGGGAGGTAGTCCCCTAATCAGGAAATTCCAACATTTAACATAGTCAGGGTACATGCTCAAAGAGCATGGCCTGTCCAAGGCCCTTTGCACATGACTGACACTGTATGCCATAGCAATCAATAAGAGCAGACATCTACTTTTTCCACATCAGGTACACAAGTGGTGAATTTCCTTCACCCTATTAGTCTGCTCAAACACATCAAGTTTGCCTGGAAAGCTCAAGATTTTGGCTTAGTAGAGACAGGAAACAATTAACTGTCTCTACACGCCCTTCACAGGAGGTTTACTGCAGGATGAAACCCAGATTTATGAAGCATATTTATTGTATTTGCTTGAAAGTTGAATCAAACCCCATCTCACAAGCAGAGCCACATGCTAGTGGTAAGTGTCACAAGAGAGCAATATGAAAAAATTTAGTTCACAATTCAAGGTCAACTTCACGCCCCTGCTGAAGCCTCCAGTCTGTCTCAGAAAATGTCATCCCTGACTCACAGCTGTAAAGATCTCTCAAAGCAGTGAGTTGTTGATAGTTCAGTCCCCAGAGGGCACAAGGAAAGAGCGTAATTCTGTCACTAATTCAGTCCTATCCTCTAGGGTAAGCAGAGGATAAATATGAAGGAGGAAAACTTGGTTTGGGTAGTCAGGCACTAGACTGAAACTGCTCTGAGTTGGAGAATGAAAACTGACACAGAATATTTTGCTATGGAACATAGGCTCTTGTAGCAGAATGCTCTTCCAATAGATAACATTCTTATGCTTTTTGGGAAGAATTCAAGATAGAATACTGGCAGGTTGTAAGCGACATTAATTGATAATTATTATAAGAAACATTAATTTATAATTATTGCAAGAGACAATTTTTACTTTCACTTTTGCTAATTTAACTCTGTTGTGTTCTTGATTAAGAAATTCAACCTTATAACACCATGGTAAGATCATTCCAAACAAGAAACACTGTAGCACCTGAATCTTTAAAGTTATTGGTATGTTTACCACAACCATGAAAATTAAGCCACTTAGGCATATATGGAATTCCCACTCGTCTAAATTAAAAGTGCTTGCCTGTATCTGTCTCTCCATCTGTGAAATTAAGAATGAGCCCTCTACCTGCTTCATATAAACTGTACAGAGTTGAAAGGAACCAAAACTGCTATAGCAGGAGTTCCGGTTTACATATCATTTTTCACTAACACCATTACCTGCACAACATTTAAGCTCAAATAAAATGTGTAATATTATTCACATTTTATTTATGTAGAGTATAATAAGAGTTGTGACTATACAATCTCAGTCTCTTTGGCTCAGGATCACCCTTAGAAATACCGAGATAGATACAAAGACATTAATTCAAAAGAAAAATGCAGGCAAAAAAATTATCATGTACAGTTAAATGAAGAAATCTCCCAGCTTTTCTTCAATCAGTCTTTTGGAGGGGAGTTGTGAACTCAACCAGCACATTCTTATAATTCAGGGAATAATTCCTTTGGGAGGACTCATCCAGCCCTGTATTAGTGTATACTACTTTCTCAGTTACCCATGAGCATTCCTTTTAAAGCCTTACTCCACACAATACATGAGACTTTCTCCTCTGCATCTCTACAATTTTGTATAAATTGGTTGTTAACTATTCAGGCATACTACAGCTTCACTTCCACCAAGCTCAACTCTATTTAGATGCTTCTACTGCTCCTCCAAACCAGAGAGTCTAAAACCAGCTGATGGTATTGCCAGCCCTATAATGAAAAATCTCCAAGCTCATCTATTAAGGTGGGGGTGGATTCACATCTGCTCCTCTTAAAGGTGCCAGGTCTTGCAGAGCATCAGGACAACCAACCAGGCAGTTCTGATTGTACAGCTAGAACATGCTTCACTCCAGATTAAAATAAAGCTGTAAAATAGACACATCTTACTACTGGTCTACTCTAGTGTAGGTAGTCCTGTCTCAAGGAAATCAAGGAAAGTAAATGTGCTTTAAGAAGATTCTGGTGATAGAACCCTTTGTTTTGTTTAAATACTTGTGTAAGTAATACCAAAGAAAAAGTTGAAACTGTAAGCAGCCTGCAGCCAGTGAGGCACTTACCAAAGCTGGAGTTACAAAATATTATGAAAAGGGAAGAAAGCAGGATGAGAAATGCAGGAAGGCCTCAGAACAAGCATTTGTTAATTGCTGCAATATACCATGCGTTAGACAAAGCTGAGATAAAATTGCTACAGAAATAGGCTGTTTCTTAAAATTTATTACTTTGGCATGGTAGCAGAGTGTGATTACATTTGGTACAGAACTGGAGGCCTGGTTTTGATTGCCTGGTGAGTGTTCCCACCAATAGCTGTGCACCAGTACAACCCTCTTTAGTCCCATGCTCCAAGGAAGAGAAAGTGACCATGTCCCTGTGCACGTCTCCTTTGGTGAGGTCAGCAGCGAGCTCTCTGCAAACCATCCCCATTTGCCACCTTGTTTAGGAAAGCTTTAATTTTTAATTGAATTCTCACACAGAATTTAGTAGTTATTTAGCACCCAGGACATTGAGAAGAGCATGAGTTTTCCTGCAGTCATCGTTAGTGACAGTGAACACCAATGGCCCAGGGGATGCGTTTAGATGATCCGCAGCTCATAAAATTAATCTATATCATCTGCACCTTTTTTCTTTCTTCTCTCTACATTTTCTCAGATGATATGTGTCTTGAATTGAGATTGTTAATCCCATTTTCTGAAAGGGATGGGAAAAAGCACGAGGGTGTCTGTTCTCTGTGTAGCAGTGGAAAGGCCCCGAGCTGAAACTGAGCAAGCTGCATGGCACGTTTCATCTGAGACAGGAGTAATGTGCCCCAGGGAAACACAGCACTAAACTAAGAAATAATAAAAAAGAAATAAAAGGTAAAGAACCTGTGAGCAAGTGTGTTGGCAACTCTAGGGAAGCTGTCATTTCTGCTTCTTGGATTTACCTTTCTGTGCCACACTGTGCAGTCCTGACTAATCTGAAATTGCAAATACCTGGAGTCTAGGATCCCCAGACTCTTCGTTCAGTCTAATACTCAATAAAAATGGTCACCAGTGCAGCTATTAGTAAGAGTAAGTAACATGCTGCCTGTGGATTTTTCCAATTGCTCTCTGGTAACTGTCAGAGCAATTAATGTGTTCAGTGCCAGGGATGCTTCCCCTGAAGAATTTCTTTCAAGGAACAAGTTTTTTGTACTGCCAGAATGACTCGTCTTGTTATACCCTTATAGTCTGAGCTAGAGTTTAGCCAAAAATGTCTGGTGCAGGAAAAAAGAAGAGACTCAGGCATCCACTGCAGGTAGGACATAACCTTCTTTCTATATTTGTGTTTTTAATTTAGATTTAGGAATATGTGCTCTAAATACTAAATGCATTGTTAGCACTACCAGTAAAAATAGTATTGCAGTTATAAATTCGTTATAGCTCGTTTCTTGTATTTCTGTCCTTTTTGTGAGACGCACAGTAATTTTCCCCAGGCTTCTGCAGCAGTTTCATAACAAACATGCAGGTTGCTGAAGCTGAACCTCCAGAACACTGGACTCACTATTCTTTAATTGAGACATGGGGAAATGAGCAATGATGCAGGACCATCAGCTTCTCTCTCAAATATTCCATCTTCCATTAGTGCAGCAAGAAGTGGGATAGAATTAAATACCCAGGTTTTTCAGTCCCCAGGTTTGAAAATATTTCCAAGTTTTGAAAATCTTTTTAAAGTGAAATTAAGATCACAGGCATTTGGGGGAAGGGAATGAAGTTAACTGGAAATCCTCACTATGTGTCAGCTCTAGTTATACCTCTTGATGATGTTAACCACTTCACATTGAAAAATTCATGCTGCACTTTCAACAATATATCTTATGTAGATTTTAACCCCCAAATTATCAATAGAGAAAACTCAAAAGTCTTTAAAAAATGTAAGTATATTTCAAATTTATAAAAATCTATTTATTCATATGAAAATATTCCATTAAGAAACCAGAATCTTTATATGAAAATTAGACTACTTGAAAAATGTCTATTATAAATGAGAATTAAAACTCACCAGAAAAAATAAAAGTCAAGGAAGGTTATGCTTTATCACTCACCATTTCTTATTAGAGAACAGGAAATCAATGCAGGATTGTTGGAGGAATTTTCTGGAATTACTCTGCCCAAGTTTGCATAGCAGAGACAAAAAAACCAAAACAAAACAAAGCAGCAATATTTTTGTTCATTCTATGACAGTGAAAAATTTGCATTTTGAGTGAAAACTTCACAATACAATTAAAAGTAAATAAACTCAGGCATAGGTAAAGACACAGTAAGATGAAGCAGAAACTACAGCCCAGAGCATCAATAACTCATGTAGGGCTGCAAGCATTTCAAAGGAATATTGAAAGCTTTCTCTTAATAACTTAAATTGCTGAAAAGGCATACCTCTGCATAAAGTATTTCTAAAGTACATTAAGAAATCCCACTCTGCAGAAGATAACTACTGAAGTACAGGGAAGCAACAAAGTGGTACTTTGATTAGTACATATAGTTACACACTTAGGCCTTTCATCAGTGTCTAAAATAGTGATCTATCACAAAGAAAGGATGCTGAGACATGACCCCCAATTTATTCCTTTTCTCTGGGCCAAGCTGAGGTTTATCAAGTCTATTTCCTTTCTATGTGGCTAATGTAGGACCCAGACAGATGATGAACTTCCCAAAGTATTCCCTGCGTCATGTGTCTTTGTGGCGACACATCTCCCCTCCTTCAAGGACTGCCCGCTACCTAAAAAGTGTCAGTCTGTATTCTGACACCACATTTCCTGTGCTTTATCAGCTAATTACCAACACAAGCATGAGTATCCATGTTAAAAACATATATTCAGTCTAATAGAACTTCTTCATCAGCCATTATCTACTTGGTTTTTCAGGAAGGAAAGAATAAGTGTCTGTAAATAGGGACTCTTTCACCCTTTTCCTCGGTTTTTTCGATGTCATGGACATGGAGGTAGATGCACATATAGCTCCAGGTTTCAGGGATCTACTATGAAAACCAGGACCAGAACTGCAGTGTTTGGCAGCAGATGAAGTTGTATCACAGCCTCCCTTCCTGCGTGCCTCTCAAAACCTCTTAAGCTTCTTAGACCATCAGGTCACTTGTAAGTGCGTGCCAGTTTCTGTCTCTAATCTATGAGTGTTGTACCCTAAATTATTTAACTGTTTGGATACGGTTCTAGAACAAGAAACAAAAAAGCTGAGTTATAACTCCCTTTTCTTCTATAATGCAATGTTCCTGAAAGAGAGTCTCAATGGTGAGGCAAAAGAGAGAAAGATCTAGTCCTAAAACGTATACAGAGTATTTGACATAGATGTAAAACCTTGCTTAGGAAGAGAATGGAAGTTCTGACTCTGCACGGTTTTACCTGTGGTGTACATACTTGCATCCACAGAAAAAAAATGTGGGCAATGTTATTTAGAAGTGTCAGCAATGCTATTTTACTTTTCTGCTGGTACCTCAACTTTGTAATTAGTCTGCACACATTGAAACTAGTAAAGAATTGCTCACATAAAGGACATGGCCATGTGTTATATGAAAGACAAAGAAATGCAGTCTTGGCAGAGTTCATAGATTGACAGGCTGAAACCCTTGCTTGCCTCAATGACAGCACTTTCACCACTTTGATTTGAGACAAGGTTTCTTTCACAGATGTTAGGACCAGAACTGTTATTAAGATTATCTCTTCTGATGTAAAGAAGAAGAAGTGATAGACTGTCATCCTGCAACTCCTGAGCTGTAATTCAATTGGAACAGACCATTTAAAAGAAATCTTATTTTAAATTATTCAAATGATTGATTTATTTCCCTTTGAAATACATACTAGAGAAAAAAAATCCCATTTTGTCCAAAACAATTGTTGCTGTTTGAAGACCATGGATAAATTTCCAGCGGTATTTAAGCATTGAGTGATCTAAATTTTTATTAATTTTGGCATGGAAGTCACACAGGAACATTTGAAATTATAATTTAATAGCCAATTTGGGCATAATACAGAATTTTTTCTCCCTGCTGCTGACTGAAGGCTGCTGATGTTGTCATGTGCATAATTTTATATATAGAATCAATTCGAATAAGATGAATTGGTGTATTCATTACAGTTTTCCACTTGTTTATGTGTCCTTTGACACAAAACAAACATATACACACGAAATAAATCATTAAAATCTTCTGGAACTATGCAAGTCTGTCTTTTAATTACCTACGTGACTCATTAGAGTGTGGTGACAGTGTCAAGTTCTATCAAAGGATGTCAAATTGCTTGAATCACGACCGACCCATGCAGGCTTAAACAGCCCGGGTGAGGTAATACAACATGACATAAAGCCTCATGCAGTGCCAGAAAGGTCATTGTTTTTCTCTACACATTACTTGATTAATCCAAGTAAGATTGTATGTTGAAGTTTTCACTGGTGAAAACAAAAAATATTGCAACTTCATTGTTGTTTATTATGAATCCTATATATGCAAATGAAAGACTTAAGGTGCCTGGATTTACAGTAGCACAAATTAGGTAACTGATCCTTGACAGAGAAAGTTCCTATTGTTAGTTGCACACTGTTAAAAAACTTTAAATCCATATAAGTGAAGAAACCACCATGTAATTCTCCACTATACTTCTGCAATACTTTTAACAGTTTAAATTACATCAACAAATGGAAGGGCAAAAATGATGAAATATTTGTTGTTTTGGCTTTGAAAAAAAAGACTTAATCAAAATAAAATCATGAAAATGTAGTGATTTACAGTAATGGTTTGATGAAAGAAATTAAAAAGTAGCTTTCATAAATATATCAAAGGTTTTTGCAAAAACTTTCTTGAAGCCACTTGGATCAGGTCTGTATTCTAATTACAACACACAAATTAGAAAAATCTATGATACAGCTCTATGATACAGTTTCTGCAGTAATTTGTAGAAGTACCCCCCCCACCCCAGTTAATTTTCTTACAGCCCACTGTACATCTCATTTCTTTTAAAATAGTACCACTGAAAATGTTCAGCATAATACTGGACATTAAGACAGTGCTTTACATCTCTTTCTAATTTCTACACAACCACATGTCTGTTACACATCCCACCCTTATCATTTTTATCTTCATTAGCAATTCCCTTGTCAGTATTCTATAAAAAAAGTACAAAATGAATACTTTTTTAGAAATGTAAACTCAGCTGTCTCAGCTGTGTCTGTCAAACTGATATGTACCATCTTTATTTAGAAAACCAAGTCATCTTGTTGTTCCATCAGTGAGTATAAATATTGATATTTTATGTAAATAAGTGCATAATATATTACATTGGAAAACTCCTTGTCATTTTTACTCCCAGACTATATAGTTGAATTATAGTTTAAAGATGTTTAGTACAATATTCTAATGGCCCCTCTTTTATGATCTTAGGTAGAGCTTTTCAAGCTAATGCTGAAACATTATTTAAAGGAAGCTAGCCTAGTAAATTACTAGAGAAACTTAGGACTTTGTGAAATATATATCAATATGTGACAAATGTGTAAGACTATATCTTCAAAGGAGTATTCATTTTTAACTCAGGAGAAACAGGTTTTCTTGAGGAGCAATACTTTGTAGATTTTTTTGAAGTTATTTATGAAGTACAGAAATTTTACACAGTTTGTTAATAACAAACATTTTAGTTTCTGACTCATGTAGATCAGATTCAGGTATCCCTCCTAATTTGAAACGTGACTTATTCCCCTGAAGAGCTGGTTTGGGGATTTCATATCTTAAATAAGCAGGTAAGCATGTGCTAGATTAGAAAAGATTGGGGTGAGTTGACTCTCTCTCACATTCCATAAAATAATTCAAAATCTTCTGTTCCATTCTCATATTTTAAAAAATCAAAGGCCTGGAAAACATTAATTTCTAATTAGTTGTTTTTTTCTGTTATTTTAGCTATAGCATCACAGAATCATGGAATATGCTGAGTTGGAAGGACCCATCAGGATCATCAAGTCCAGCTCCTGGCTCTGCACAGTTGACTGCTAACTACTTGCTCATAATAATTTTTAAATCTGTGCATTAGCTGAAAAGAAAAAGACTTGTGTAAAATACAGTGTTTCCATCTCCTTAATGAAAAATTAATTACCCATTTCCTGGTTTGTAATGTCTTGTGTGTCATATGACCATAGAAGGACCATCCTAGTGCATTTCATATGGATTCATGATTGTATTATTTCGTACAGCCAAGGTCATGTTTCTCTCTGTAACTTTCTACTTGTATTCCTGAATATCTTACAGATATTTATTTTTAACTAAATCTGTCTTAATAATGTTTATAATGTTGTATAATATTGAGAAAATTTTCTCTTTGGTGTTATAAAAGGGAGCTGATCACAACACCAGACATCTTAAATCTGCAAAGTAAATCTGAAAGCAATTTTATTTGTTATTTTTCTCAGGGATTTTCAATAGTTAGCTTTAGCAAAATCCAGTGCCAATTAAAGTGAACTTGACAATACACAATATATGAAGCATCTTCCCATTAAATCTTGTTATACAGCTTCCACTGAATTCAGAGGACTGATAGATAGGGCTCACAGCAGGAAAACTTTTATCAATATATGTTTAAAAACAGTTTACTCTCTGACTTTCTGGGTCTCCAAGGACAAATTTAGCAATGAAAATGAGAGGAAGCACTAAAATTGTTAAACCAAACACTTGGAGATTTGTGTGTGTGTGTGTATGAGTGTGTGTGTATGCAAGACACTTGAATAGCCTCTTTGGAGCTCAGAAGAGGTGGAGTTCTCCACGTAGGCATGTCCTAGGCCTGTCAGCAACATGCTGAGTAATTAATATAGCTTAATGCATAACAGGAATTTTTCATGGAGCACAATTAGATCACCAAATTTAGCAATTTTGTCATGAGGAATATAAATATTTCATAAGTTTAAAGATCCAGACTCAGCAAAAAGAATTGTTACAGTATCCAGAAATAAAATCTTAGTCCTTTTATAAAATCATTACCAATATTTGCAATTTCTATTAGTGAATTAATATTTGTGATTCTTATTGAAAATCTTCAGAGCCTAACAAATTTTGAATTGTTGGTTGTCTGTCATTGACACTGCACTTTCTCTGCATACAGAAACTCATAATTCAGGTCTAAAGTAAGAGTCATTTTGTATTTGAAACCCTCACATTATTCCCTCTTTTAAAGTGATGGAAGTGTTAAGGGGCTATTGCTAGAGTGTGTTTGATGCAGCACTTTTTGAAAGCAGCAGATCATTAATATTAACACCAGGTTTAATATTAATGATAGAATTTACAGTGTGGTATTAAAATTTAAATGAACAGAGTACTGTGCAAATACCAGTTGTGCACATGAATATAAAATGGAGTATCTCATATGGGAATTTATTCTCCATCCCTGTGCAATTTTGACTGCATATCTCTTCGTTAACAACCTGCTCAGGAGAGATCTAACCAAGAGATCACTCAAGCCCCTTCACAAATTCTTTGTTTAAATATTATTTTCTAGAGCTGAAACCTTGGAATTACTTTGGTTTTACAGTTCACCTGTTAGAGGTATAGTATCAAGTCTTTACAAAGACTCTGAAAATTACCCTTTTATATTTAAAAAAAAAAAAAAATAAAAACAAAGACCTAAAATAATACCTGTTTGCATTTTTGCAAATAGCACTTCTTGATGCACTTCTTCCAAACTAGGTGACATTTTTCCAGGGTATGTATTCCCAAAGGACACCACACAGACTTTGTCTTAGCAGCTGCTGCAAAGTTATACATGAATACTGTTCAAGAATGCACAGTTCCTCCCCGTATACGCACAGAGCCAGAACAGCTTCTTCCAGCCGTTCCCACTGCAACAACCAACAGGATACACAGGCTCCGAGGTTTATGATCCCTGCTTAAAAAGGAGCATATGGCCATCCTACATCTGTGCATACATCTCCACCATAGGGGCACAGCTTCTGTGTGGAATCAGAATTTCTTCTCCCTACATTGTTCCCACAACTAAATATCCATATGTTATGAAAATATGTCTCTGCCTAACCTTTTTCTCCTTCCATGAACCTTCTGGGTCTGTTCAGCTGCTGCTTCCAGGGGCAGAGGGCTGGGTGAAGGAATGCCGATTTTTAAAATTGAAATGGGGTTAGTAACCTATTACTATCACAGAATTTCTTGAATTGGCTCAGCTGTAAAGTCAAAAAGTTATGTTTTGGTGGAACACTGGACTGGAAACATTGTTAGGGTTTTTTTTCTTGCAAACTACGGTGCTAATAGTTGTGCAGCTAATTAATATTGAGATAAATAACTGCAGTATTCTTGATAGTTGACACAAAGAGTAGGGCTGCAGAATAAACCCTTAGTATGATCAGAAATGGCAGAATCTTCATTTTATTGAGTAAATTAGAGTGTACATTTAGAGATATGTATTTACATAAGTATCAGTTTTGAGTACCAGACTGTTCTCTGCAGGAACAGTTTAGTCTGAAGTTTAAACCTTTCTGTACATGTGCCAAATGGGAGCAGCTTCATGCATAGATTCATCAAAATGCCCTTTTCTACAGAGTATGGATAGGAGCATACAAATTGGTTTCACATACAGATGCACACAATTTCTTTTTTAATCTGCACTCTTTTTCTTCATATAAAAAATATCACTCTCTTCTCTCATCACTGAATGCTTGCTTAATCTACAATTTGGAAGCAAAGGCTTGCACAAATAAATTTGGGAAAGTCATTGCAATATTGCACATGAAGTTCCTCTTTATTTCCTTTTTTCCTTTTCTTTTCCTAGCTTTCATTTCTTTCCATTTTAGCTCTTGATCCATGTGGCTAAACTCAATGTGTCCTTATAGAGTGGAATATATATATATAAAAATATGTAAGTATCTATGTATATAGATGAAATGAAAACCTACTGAATAGAAATTGTGGCTGTGAAAACAAATTAGCTTTTGTTTTTTTCCATGAATATTCTTTTAGTGACAGTTATGTGTATATAATAAATCAAATAAATGATTTGAATCATAAGCCTTATTACAGGTTCCTATTCTTTAAAGAATATTCTTCTTGATTCTCTATTTTTTCTTATAAAGAGGAAAAATAAAATAATCATGTAATTAAAATCTAAGGACTTCACAGATAAGGAAAAGCTAGAAGTATCATTTAATGAAAAACATTGTGGGGTATGATTATATTTATTCAGTATCATGTCCTGAGTTCTCGAGTTTGGAAGGGGCAGCTGTATCATGAAAAAGGTATATTCTGTCACAGTTTTATGTATATTGGCATAAGATAAAGCTTATGATGTCTTTGTGTTGGAAAGAGACTTTTTCATGCAAACAAGTGAGGACAGAGTGGCTTGGAATGGCAAGTGAGAATTCAAGGAATTCTGATATTACAAAGTTTTCATGTTCGGTGCAGATGAATATGAATTTTTAACTCTCCATTCATCAATACTCTACTTAGATAGATCCTGCTTTTTACTTTCATGAAATACAGAATTGTCACTTCCAATTTGACCTCACCACTGGAAGCAGAAGTAGAGCTGTCTCAGCATCAGGGTCCAAAGGCCAGAGCAGTGCATTTCACACTCTAGGAAAGCAGGTTGTTAGTCAACCTGCTCACTTTGATACCCTGTGCTACATCTATGTAAAATTAGCCCTGGCTTCTATCATTTTATCCCACTGCAGCTGTGATCTGCAACCAGGGGCTCTGACCACCAATAAAATGTAAATAGTGGTAACTGAAGTTATTGAGCTGATCTAAATTTCAGCATTACATGAACAGTATTACAGCTGCATTCAGGATTGCTTCTCGACTCCTTCTAGAACCAAGTGGATTGTAGAGGTTCCACAGGATCTCATTGCTCTCATCTGAATTTTTCCTGAAAGGCCATTTACTCAACAGAGAATCCTTTCACTCACGATCTCTCACCTGAGCATGGTTAATCAGTAGCAGTACCTATCTCCAGGCGTGCATTGTCCAGCTCTGCCTTAAACAGCAGTTTCTAGGGTAAGCTAATCTTCCCTAATCAATGAAATCACAGTCACTCCTGATTTTGGTGAACTCTCTGTATTTTCACTGGGTGAAAAATGTTCATGTACAACATGATTCAGGTTCTGACTGTCAGACCAGAAGCAAAGCCTCTGCAATTGAAGCTTTCAAGATATGTGGTTGGTTCTGTATTTACAAATCCAGAGAGAAGGCTTCGTCTCTCCTTCTCTGATTGTGAAACTTATGACATTTCACCTACTTTTAAATATTTTTTTTTAGCAGCAATAGCAAGGAGAAGCAGTAGAAGTGTGAAACTGTCAAGATTCTGACTAAATTGTAACAGAAACTGTCATTCCTACACAGCAAGTTGTATTTCAGTATAACAAAATACTTTAAGAAGTAAACATAGAGGTCACTCCCTAGGGTAGTGGGCTCTGGCTGTCTTTGGAAAAGAATACAGAAGCCCTTTATTACATACAGCATAGCTTCAAACCACTATTTCAAGAAGAAAATGAAAAATGTCAGTTTTCACAGATAAAGGAAAGCTTACAGTTTCGACCTCACAACTAGGCAGTATTGAAATCCCGTTAGACTGAATTCTACTAAAATGAGAGAACAAATGGAAGTATCACTGAGTCAAGTTATAGTCATTGGTCCTGCTTTGGCTGAGCATTAATAGACATTGCCATTATATTTCATTCTTTCATTTTTTTCTTTTTTTTTTTCTCCTAGTCAGGTAATCATTCCTCTGCATAAGAAACTGTAATCTCTTTAGCCACTTAATATACATGCAGTTCAAGTTTCACTTTGCAAGCCCTAGCCATCCTTTCAAAAAGAAAAAGGCCCCCTCCACCCCCAAAAAAGACCACACAGTGAAATTATTTTGATTAAATAATCAAAACTTAACTATTTAATCCTAAATATTCTCTCCAAGATGGCAATGTCAAGTGTCTAATAGTACTAAGGCATAAACATTAGTTTGATTATTTTATTTTTTGTGGCCACAAATGGAAAGAGTGTAACCCCATCCTGTAATAAAAGCATCTTTCCAATCTTTCAGCTCTTCAGCTCAAACACCAATAACAACTTCTTCAAGTCACAAAGGTTGTTGCTCTGGCACACGGAAAATGTTCACCCCTCCTTGCTTCGCTAAGGCGTATCCCCCCTTTCAGCAGTTCTTACTATTCCAAATATCTGCAAAGGGTGAGAGAAGCCTGGACCAATTTTCTCACAGAAATTTGGAAAGGAGAGAAATTCTGGGAAGGAAGAGGTCCCCAGCTGAAACCTGTACCAGCCCCTGATTATCCCCTCTCTGCTGTCAGCTGTGCTGTTACCTTCTAGGCACAGGCTGTAGCTCATATCCACTTCTCACCAGGATTCCTGCATCTTACTACAAATTCCTCTAAACTTGTGTTTTGACATTAGCTGCAGTCATAATGAGTAATGAGAAGTAGCTATTATACATTTTATAGAATTCAAGGAGCATGTATTTGCTTTTGGCATGCAGTCCAGCAGAGAACTGCAAGATTAAGTAGTTACATCTTGCAAACTGAGAGGCACATTTGCTGTATCGTTAATAAACATCATGGCTTTGAGTGTATTTAAATTAATATAATTTGTTAAATCTTTCCGTACAGGAAATCAATTTTACTAGGATAGAGACAAAAAGTTAATCAAGCTTAGTCAGAAGAAAATTGGCCTTTTCAATTTTGTTTACAGTAAAATAACCCCATCGATTTTTAGCAAAAAAGAAAAATCAGCAGCTGAAATTGTGAAGTAAACTCTGAGTTGCATAAAATATTTCTGAAAAATCAAGAAGGCGACAGGTTTTTTTCAGTTTTTACTGAAGTTTCTTGAGTTACACAGGGAGTTACAAGTACAGCTTCTGTTGGCACTAATGGAATGTCAATGAAAACACAGCCCTTAAAGTGCGCTGTGCTCCGAGGAGTTTGTGCTGTGAAAGTATCGCTCCCAAATAATTTTGGTTTATGTTGTATGCCCAAGGCAAATCAGTAGCTTTTTCCCATCACTACCAAAGTATTGATGTAAAAACATATATATAAAATAGTCATCTACAGGCCAGAAGTCCCCCTGAAAAAGCAACCGTTCATCCTGATCTATCTCAGCAGTCTTAGCTGAGTGGCTGCTGTGGAGGAGAAGTATCAGGATTTTTAAGTGTCTTCATTTTGCCTTTTGAAGAATATATGGACCAGAAATAGGTACTGCTAGGGACCAAATCAGAAAGAAAACAGAAGCAAGGAATAGACTTTCTGACTATCTGCTATAGGTGGTCATGAGTAATTTGCCAGAAGACATTCCCAGATGGTGGAACACACCCTTATAATTTTTATTTCAATGGCAAAAATGATAATTATTTTTATTTGTATGTTTCCACTTTTTGAAGTTTCCCAAGGCACTCTATTGACAGTCCATATCCACTTAAACTCACCCCTGAAACAAAATAGGGCAATAATAGCCTCAGAGTGGCTGGAGGGGACACCCATTGCAGGTCTGCCTTGTTTTCCTCCAGCACCCGGAGCAGCAGCAGCAGAAAGAATTGTGCCTTTTCTTTATTTCTTGCTCTCTCCTATGATGATATCTCCCTGTTTATGACAGTCACTTTCAGAAGCTACATTAGCATACTCTAAATCTGACTAGTTGCCAAAGTCTTCTTCTGTAATGATGCCATGCTATTTCTTGATTAGTTAGGCATAAATAAATGCACTCTTTTAATATATATATATATAATCTTGAGGATTTCTGGTCTCATACTCTACATTCATAACAATGATAAACCAAATTCCTCAAACTACCTGGGCTTGCAGTTAGCACGAGTTTTGTATTTTGTATATGCAAAGCAGAGGAAGGGAGAGCTCAGAAAATTATGAGTTTTGTATTCAGCCACTGTCTTTTTTCAACTTGACTTCTGTCATCGTTTTGCCTTTAATCAGGATTCATATTATTGTCTTGCCTCAGATTACCTTTCCAACTTTTTCAAATCATTAAAATAGAAACTCTAAAATTGAACCTCAGAAGACATATCTCTATATATTTTTCCATATTTTTTCTTTCCTCTAATCAATCACTGAGACTAGACTGCAAAGTAAATATTAATCCTCATTGTTCCTTTCCCCTCACATTCATGCTTTCACTTCCATCCTCACAAATTTACACATCTTATGAATCCAGTTCTTGCTTCCCTTTACTTTTCATTTTTCAAGTTGGCCCTTCCTTCTTTCTTAGAGTTTTATTTTGCGTATTGACCTACATATATTTAAGCCTTAATTGACTTCTGAAATATTTCTGTAGAACAAAAATTTTCTCTTTTTTTCTTTCTTTTTTTTTTTTTGTAGTTCCATGCTTTATTCTGCATCAGGTTCAGACTCTATGTCCTTGCTTTTGAAATTGTGCACAATATCCTTTCCACAGTGGTCGTGGCTCTCACCTTCATCCCCTGCTCTGATCACTACACTCTGCCACATTGTCTCCTTTTTTCCTTGCAAACAAAATTAGCACCTTTTTTTCCCTTTTTGTTTTTTTTTTTCTTGTTCAGCAGCCTAAATCACTCATCCCTTTAGAATTTTTTCATTACTGATATTTTGGAGCTGCTATTCCAGCAGCAAGAATGGACCATTTCCTTTAAATTAATCTATACTAGTGAACCTGATTTCTAGGAATCCAGTTCACTTTTTCACAAATTGTCCAGAAATAAACAGTAGCCATATCATTAGGGATACTCCACCAATGTTTAAAGCCTTACTGACAATCAATGCTCAGTAGTGATGTTGACGAAAGACGTTAGCTACAATTACAGAATTGGAGCTGTATTGACTTTTTACTTGAGGCTCCAACTCCCGGTAGATAGCTAAAGTGATTCTGTGTACAAGACAAGATCATAACCCCTGAAGTTAGATCTACAATAATTGTAATTATTTCCCACAGAAACATAACAGTTCACTTAATCCTTCAAGACTTCAGTAGCTATACTGAGCTCATTTTTGTAATTATGTTTCTAGTGACAAAATTTCTGTGGATGGGGAAAAAAGCTCTTCTGACTGAATGTTTCATTTCTCTTTCAGAGTTGCACTGTCGACGAACAGTTTGATGTTTGTATCTGGCATTTCAGATTTTCTAATATTGCTGTCTTTGAAAGTTCTTAGTCTGTCCACATGCCCAGCCTTGAATCATATCCACCCAGAGCACAGCAGGCCCTCACAATATCTTCTCTCTTCAGTAGCAGGGCCAGCAGGTCTCTTTTGTATGTCCCATGGCATGGCTGGAGGGTGTGTGGGAGAGACTGAGGATACAAGCCTACTGGGATAGCAGGCTGCCGTCCTACTTGTATCTCTGGTTGCAAGAAATCACAGGAGAAAATTATCCCCAGAACTGCAGGTGGATTTTATCTCACAAAGTCCCTTTGGCTCACCCCAAAAAAGAACAAAGGAGCAAACAGTATATATACTAGGCAGATGGGCAGGAGACCAGGAATTGGAAATGAGGCCATATTGAATGTATCTCACAGAAAACACATGGGAAAAGTTTACCAAATTGACTTTGGGAGTTTTTTCCCAAACTGAAGACAATCCTTTTTTGGTGGAATCAGTTGATTATAGCTCATGAACGGTTGAATTCCAACCTAAAAGAAGGTTAGGGAAAAAATAGGTTCTTTTGTCCCTCTTTTCTCCCTTTTATAGGAAATATGGATGAGATGACTGGACATGAATGACATGTCATGAAATAGGTCTCCCCATGGTGTGGAATACAGCCTCTGCATTCCATGGGACTGGTGGTAAGACAAGAACTGTCTGCCAAAACTGGGGAGTTGTATCCTGTCAGTGCAGAAAATATTTAGCAGTTCTATACTGTGAGACACATAAAACCTAGTTTTATGTACTGTGACATCCCTATCAGAGTTTCCTGCCACAAAACCCATGTAATCCTAGAAAATTACATAAACATTTATGGTGTATATTAAAATGCTATTTGCTTTATGACCAAATGTCTGCTTTGAAATTGAATGACCAATGCCGTGATAGTACCAACTTTACTAGCACTGGTTTCCGACAGAACAAATTATACATTATGGACTAACTAAAAGGTTTAATCTCCTTAAGTAAAAGATCTCCCTATTCCTTCTTTATTTGATTAGGATTTTGAGTAGTGGAAAACAAAATCAGCAGGGAGACTTCATTAATGTCTTGGGGTTCAGGAACAGTACATTTTTAAAAATAAATTTTGTGTTTTATTTATTATTTAAGAACTTGAAAGAAAGAAACAGCTTAAATAGCTTAAATGTCTCTTTCTTCCTCAGAATTATGCTCCTAGGTGCTTGTCAATTTTTAACTACATTTTCAAAGCAACGCAGGGCGATTCAATCAGCCAGTCCCCATTGTTTGAGAATCTTTTAGTTCTCCTTAAAATCATTTACATTTTCGTTTAAATACTAGTCTAGCCTCCTTCCCCCCATCTACACGTCATGCCATTTCTTCTACATTTTTAGAGTACATAGAGGACAACATCAAAACCAAGGACCTAATATATGTGTTTCTTGTTGTTTGGAAGATCTGGTTTTGGACCGTTTAAATGATTATTTGTCTTTCTGATTTTAGAGCTACCTTCTCTTCCAGAATCATTGATGTGATTTTTTTTTTCCTCAGACCATAAACGAAATTTATCTTAAAATTAACCAGAAACAAATTCCTGTAGAATTATCAGCACACTTCTTCCCACATAAGGACAAGTATCTCACAGCCATGGCAGGAGTGTGTCCAAGTAATCAAGCAGAACAGCACCAAGCATGCCTCCAGGTGAAGAGGCACAGTAAATTTTTAACTCCCTGGCACCAGGTTACATACTAAAGCATTATCAGACTCATCAGTATAATAGAAAAGATGGAAAGTGGGTGCTCTGTGCCAAAGGCCAATGTCAGGTATTACATCAGGCTTCAGTAGGAGTGAGAAATCACCTCTCTGAGATTACACTGCCACTTTGTTGTCATGACTTGTGAAGGAAAACCAGCCACCCTATTTTTATAAGCCTATAAAACACTGAAGCCTCTAGTGGAGCTGCCTGCAGCCTGCATAGATACACATAATGTGCTGCATAACACAGCACATTAAATTCCAAAGGGGAGAGCTTCAGCATCTCTGGCTGATTTCCCAACAGGTCTGGAGCCTTATAGAAAGAACAAGCTGTTCAGACAAGAAGTGAAGAGCACTGTGTTCATAATAGCAACTGAATACATAATGACCAACAGTAAGGGAAGAATGAATATATAGAGCTACGTGCAAGAGATGCAGCAAGTCCTACCTTGGCTTGCAGACCACTTAGAGCTAAATTCAGTGCCCGCTCTGGCAGTAAGACAATTAGTGGTCCAAATGCTGCAGCCATGAATACAGAGCCTGTAGTTATGATCTACACATCGCATGCCAAGATCATTCACTTTGCTGAGAAGAGAATCACAGTATCTAAGTGGCCCTGCTGAGCCATTCCAGTATCCAGGCACACTGCAAAGTAGGCCACTCTCAGCATGACTGTGGAATTTTCTTTTATATACACTATCCCTATGGTAAAAATAAGACCCAGATTTTGCAAAGAGCTCTGTACAGCTAGACTTGGTTTTTAAGCTAAACCGGGTCACTGTTTTGTTGATGTAGTTTCATGCTTAGGAGTTGCACTGAATTGAAGACACTAGCTGTAATGTCAGATACTTTATTACATGATCTTCTGGAAGTAGTCATCTGCATATCCTTGTGGCACATCATTACGGATGAAAAATCATACCTGCAGATACAGAAAAAGACTAAATTAAGACAGGCATTAAAGGTCTCAGTTGCTGGTATCATTTGTCACTTCACAAATATCAGTGATTAAAGAGTTGTCTTATCTATGTGCAATGCAAAGTAAAGATACAAAACACCTCGAGAATTCTCTGTATGATTCTCTTGACACCTTAAAACTTTTTCAGGAGTGAAGAACTCTATTCATATTATCTTTGAAACCTACTCCTCCCCAGCTGGGATCATCTGGGAAAGCCATGAGAGGTCTGTTCAATGTCTGTGTAATAATTTCTGACTCTGAGAATAGTCATCCCTGAAAATCAGGTCAGTAAGACACAAAAAAACCTTCAAATAGACATTGTAAGCATGAGATAATGAAACCCTGTGCATGCTGTATCAACATTATGTCAAACCACACATTTATCAACAATCATGATAGTTCATGAATTTTTCCTGGTATTCTTGACCATCTTGATAGTAATTCACTGGACACTCTTGTTTTCTCAATATCCTTCTTGAAATGGCCCAAAAGTGGATGAACGTCAGGTGTGAGTGAACTCCTTGTGACAACAAGGGAAACAACAACTACAAAAATTTTCTTTGATCCACTGGCAATGCTCCTTTTAATTTTTCTCTGAGTTTCATCTAAACTGGTTTGTGAGGTTTGTCTTATCTTAAATGAGAGCAAAATGTTGGCTGATATTCAAAGTTGTGGCATCCACTCTACTTCTCAGGTTGTCTTCGACAGGTTCACTACTTAGTCTGCCAGTTCCCAGCCTGTGAAGATTTACATAGTTCTTTTTATCAGGGCTGAGATATTTATATTGCTCATATTGAGCACCATGAGGCTTCAGCTGGTCCATTTTTGTATTTTCCTGTGGTCCTTCTGGATCAAAATTCATTGGCATGTCAATGAATTTTCTCCTTGATGTACCACGATCCATAAATTTGCTGAGAGTGTATTATGTCACATTGTGCAGCGTGCTGATGAAGATATTGAATAATACCAGCTCCAGTATTGACCCTAGGGTAGCTCTGTACCTCTGCCAAATGAACATCAAGCTATTGATTACTGCACAATGAGCTTGGCAGGTTGGCAGTACAGCTGGTTTTCAAACAGTGTAACAGCCCATTTGTACAGCCCACGGTTCCTCTGTTTCCAACTAAGAAATGCCTGGAAGCCAGTGTCAAAAGCATTGCTCAGACTCAAGGTGCATTAACCCACTCTCCTCTCAGACACATATTTGGTCTTCTCTTCAGATAAAAACAAGCAGGTGGGGGTCAAGTAAGTTTTGCCCTGGTAAAGCAACAGCGACTAATTTGATTTCTTTCTTTCTTGGAAACAAATTCCAAGAGGACATGTTTCCTGATCAGGGACTGAAGTGAGGCCTACACTTCCCTATTTCACACATCTCTATTTCCTTCTGGTTGTTTTTTGGGTGGAAGCAACATTCGTTTTTTCCAGTCACGGAGGACCTCGAGTAACATGACTTTTCATTAGATGATAGACACCGTTAGTGCTATCTCTTTGGGCACCCACGGGTGGCTCTCCTTGGCAGAACTGTCTCCATATCCACAGTTTCTACCTAGTTCCTAATATGTTGATCGTGTCCAGTCTGTCCCCTCCCTTGGCCCTTTGGCTCTCTTTTCCTTCCTAAACCATGTCATAACACACTTTAGAAGTCATATTCCAAACATAGCAGCCTTATAAGTACTGTTGACATAATTTCAATGTTTTCCTCAGCCAGTTCAAAATATATTATAATTTCCACTCTACAGAGATATTTTACTACTGGCCATGGAAACTAATGCAACAGTGCTGCTTTTGTTACATAGGAAAGCTGAGAAGAATTTAGGAAAAATCCAGTGAGGCATCACTATTTCCAGACACGGCAGTAATGTCATGATATAATTTTATCAAATGAAAATAAGAACAGATATCCAAACCCTTGGGAGAAAGAGGGATATCATCCCACTTCTTTCAGGAGGGGCTTCTTCCACAGCACTCTCTCCCTGCTGCTGTTTCCACTGATACAGTTGTTGGAGCTTGAGTACTGCTTTTATTTCAGTTGCTGGAATTATACTCTTAGTGATCTGTCAGTGCAGCCTCTGCACTCAGCCTGCCACACACAATAGATTAAATCATTGATTCTGAATTGATAGAATTATAGATAGAAATATGAAAAAAATAAAGTCTATGAGGGATTTCAGCTGAAATATGCAACTTCTTTTAGATACTTTGTCCAAGACTTGTATTCCAGTATAAAAGATTCTATTGAATCTACAGAAGAATCTCATATATATTGTAGGTTGAATGAAACAAGCCTTGACATATGTTCCATAAAGAATTCCTATTTTTCATCTGCTCTGCAAATAACCTAAGCTGGACACAATTCCCTCAGAGCAGAGTGAAAAAAACCAAAACACCACCTTTTCCACACAGAAAGAAATAAGTAAAAAGTGAGTAAATGTTAGGAAGGACACCAAAAGGCAGCTACATTTTCACTTTTATTGGCATGTATTTGAATCCCTTGCCATAATCTCAGTAGTACCGTGTTTGTCACTAGCTGTGCCATTACCAAAGAGATCATCTTCCATGGAAATTCTAGTCTGCTCTCTGCTTTGATACATAAATCCAACACCACAATTATCTCAAGGGAATGCGGACAGAAACTACATGGAACCTTAAGACAATCCCTTCTGCACTTTATATAAGCCATGATATAAATCAAATAAAGTGATTTATGAATGCAACGCTATCTTACAGGACTACTCTGCAATTACAAAAGATGGCTTTGAAAAGTCTTCCAGTTTTTTCAGGATCAGAATAACAGAACAGGCTTTCTCTTTGTGAAAAGACCTTAGAATTTTGTCTTAAAATGTTTCTCAAATTTGTAGTCACAAAAAAAGAAATAAAAATAATTTTTTTCTGCTAACAGCCAGAAATACGTTTTATTCAGACTTTCAGTCCTCCCAAGAGTCACATCTTTATATGCAACACCACAGAGGAAAATGCACATATAAGTGAGACTCATACAGCTAAAATTAATGAATTTTTAACCCTGTAAGAGTAACTGGAGGAGAAAATGCTTAAAAACTAATAGACATTAAATGTGTGCGGGTATATTAACATGTGTTAGTATAAATCTGTGGGGTAGTGTGGAGTCAAACCTGCCAATAACGAAATGCCCTCTCCCATAATGTATGATCCAGAAGAGCTCCTGTCTGGGACTACCTCACACTGTAGGTACCCAAATTCAAATTCTCTTTACATCACCTGAAACTTTACTTCTTGTTCACTTCAACTGTTTGTAATCTCAGAAATGTTTGGTTTTAGAGAATGAGAATTAATTTGTAAAAATTGAAAGTTTAAAGACAAATGTCCCAATAACGTACCTATTAAAAAAAAAGATGGTGATCTTGTTCATTTAGCTGCAGTCCTCAAGAGAGGACATGAGTGGATCCCATGTAAGCTCAGGAACTTCATGTTTCTTATTAAAAAATCAGGCTGACTAAATCCTATCCACAGTTATTACTGTTAAATCTGCAACTGCAAGATCCAGTTCGTCTTATATCAACATCAATACCTAACTAGTATATAGAACCCACAAGTTATTAAAATAAAACTGTATTACTTGGTCTTTAGTGTCATTGTAACCAGGTAACATCCAAACCCACACTGATCTAAGAAATAACCAATTCTATCACAGTGTTTATAGTCTCTGAATTTTAAAGTATTTCAGAGTTTTTCTAAATAATGATTTTTGGAGGCAGTTAGAATCCAGATCACGCTCACCTTTGAAAAAAGAGACCTAAAACTGTATTTCTCGCTGTAATAAATGGAGACAGTTCTTTCAAAACACATATTTTGCAGGTATTGAGGTTCAGCTTCAAAGGAGGCTTCTGTATCATAACTCATTAAGGATAACTAATGATAAATAGCACAAAATTATCTAAAAGTGATCTGCAGCTGAATTTATTAGTGCTTCAAAATAGGTAAATCTTTGAGCAAGAATTAATTGATGTGAATTTTGGTTGTTAAGACTGACCATAAGTCATGAGCGATTAGCAAACAATATTGTAGCACTTTCACACAGCTGTTCTAAAATTAAAATTTCTATAGAAAATAGGTTGGACAAAATGCATAATAACATTTTGTGACCCCTTTGAAAAATTATGTGAGAGGCTTGCCTCTACTCACTATTGCAATTTGCCCTGTGGATTTAAGGAAATGACATGAGTCATCACTTCTGGAAAAGCCATCAGAAGAGTCTTCCTGGGTTATGAAAATCATTAAAAATTTAATAAAGTAGATTCTAATATGGACACTTGCTCAGGTGACCATAGAGAGCTTTGATATTCAATTACAATAATGAAAGCCCAAAAGAGATCTTTGGAACATGCAAAAAACTGGCAGCAAGCCAGAAGGGTTTTTTTAATTAAATATATCTATTATTTTCCCGCAAGGAAGCACCATGGGAGTTTTGTGCTGAGTGTAAAATAGAAAAAAGGAGAAAGTAACAATGATTAGCCAAAATGAAGAATCAACACCTATGGTACTGGTAACATCCTAATGCAAAGTTTGCATAAAAAGCTAAGGAAATTGGGGAACAAATGAGAAAGAATGAGAGAGAAAAGTGATCTCTGATGCTCTACCAACATTGCTGACAGGCATGCCCCACTAGAAGGCTCTCAGACAGGCTGTTACAGGACAATTATGCCTGTCCTGCTGAAGGCTCTGTCTGGAGCTGAGCAATTGCAGCTGCACTGTATCACCCTTGCCTTGGGACTCCCCTGCGACCTTTTTTTGGCCTGTGACAGACACACGAGTGTCCAATGTTCCCTTCTGTTCAAATGCTTCAGCGTGGCATCTTGAAACACGGAGACCTGGGGCAGGGGGGTGCTGAAGTGTTGCATCATTAGAGTGCAGTAAGCGTGCAAATGTTAAACTGCACAAAGCCAGAGCAGTGTCAGGGGACCCAAACCTGGTGCAGGTTTATCTGCTCATCTGCACCACACATGCATACATAAACCCACCCAATTTTTCGTTGGTGGTTAACAATCTCCACAGCCACAACCAAGTGGGTTTGTTTCAGAATGAAACAGCTGACTCACTTTGAGAGAAAGGTTCAGAGTTAATTAGCTGTTACACTAACACTGAGGGGTCAGGACCCAGAACCACGTTGGAGAGCTAGCTGATCTGACAGTTAAAATTCTCTGTTAACAGGTCATGCAATAGAAGAAAAACAGAGATGGATGCTACTGCAAGAAAAATGTGGTTAGTTCAAGAACGTGTGTGCATCTCTAGAAAGCATGTGAATTGCTTCCGAGATAGAAATGTTGTCTTTAATGTCTCTAATGACATATTTTAACAAGCTTTTCTTCCTCTGTGTCTAGCTGGGCACCCACAGTTCATTTTTATGTGTATTAGAGGGTATTTTATTAAAATAAAACTAGGATTTCTGGCAATGGCTGCTGACTGATCACCTCAGCAGGTTTAAAATGTTTTATTTTAAGCAAAACAGATAGAATTCTGTGATATAGGGTTCTGTGGTACCCTAAACTTTGAAAATCAGTAAAAAAAGCTCTGAAGGAGCTGAACCACTTCTTCAAAAAGGAGATGGTCATGCCTAAATGCTGTTCCTGAGTTGTCTGGACAAACTGAGCTGGATAAATTGACAAATTTAAAAATTATCCATTTTAACCACATGCTCATTAAATTAGGAGAAAGTGAGAGATGAAAGGATGTAATTACCCATATTTTAAACTATGACATTTTAAACAGAGGAAGGAAGCATTGCAGACTGAGCATGTATTTCCAATATGGAAGAAGTTAGAACTCTTAGGGAGTAACTCTAGGTCTTGCAAATGAAGTCTGACTTTTTATCATGGTTTAACTCCAGCTGGCCTTTACAGCTGGGGGAAGAAGGAGGGAAAAGGTAACACTCAGAGAGATGGTATTCGTCATCCCAAGTCACCACTATGTGTGATGGAGCCCTGTTTTCCTGGTGATGGCTGCCCAACCATGAACAGTGGTGAATTAATTCCTTGTTTTGCTTTGCTTGCATGTGTGGCTTTTGCTTTACCTATTGAACTGCATTTATCTCAACCCACAACTTTTCTGAATGTTAATCTTTCCAGCCTGACAAAGCAGAAGTGAGTGATCAGCTGTGTGGAGCTTAGATGCAGACTGGGGTTAAACCGTGACAAGTGTGAGTATATTTTAGTCACAAAGAGAAATTCGGGATATTTTACATGTTTATCTAGTACACCTATGAGGTATTTGAAAGTTTGATGTTTTGTTTTGTGCTTAAAATAGAAGGATTTTTAATGACTGTTTTTAAATATTGAATTTTTAGTCACTCAGTAAAAATAACCTGTCTTAATACTTACCATGTTCAGGTTTAAAGACACATATGAAGTAATCACAATAGACTGTCTCATTTGATTTCTGTTGTAAAGTGCTAGAAAATGTCTTGTTGAGTTAAATGCATGAATAAATATTTTTATAGCCCAAAGCACTTATTCAATTTAAGAACTTCGATGTTGCCTTAGGCAGGGTCTTTATCAGTTTAAAAACGCATTAGTTTTTCTTAGTTCTATTATAGTGCAATTGTACTTAAAATCTAGGATTAAAAAAAAATAGAAAGGGGATGGAAGTATAAAACTTATTTTAAATGTCTAACCCTCTGTCTCAGTTCATTATTTTTTCTCCTTAGTTAATGCTGATCCCTTGGGCTGATCACCCCAAGGGACACATTCAGACCACTGGCTTTCGTTCTGCCATATAATCATAAGAAGAACAGAGGCGTGGGAAAACTCTTGTAGAAGTAGAGACTGAAAGAACAGTGTTTAATTCAGAAAAAAAAAAGAAAGACAAAATGAGCCATGACGGAGAAGGCAGGTAAGGAACTTTAATTCATCTTTTTCCATAATAGAGAAAAAAAGAATCTTCAGTGCAATAGAAAGATAGGAAAATCAATACTTAGAAGTGAAAACACTTCCTACACAATTAGCAGTGAAGCTCTGCTAGAAAGTACTGTGCAAACTGAGAGCTTATCAAGGTCAGTGACAAGCAAGAATATGCACAAAGGAATAGAGATTCTTGCACTTGAGCACAATTGCCGGGTGCTGAACAGTAAAATTTTTTTCTGGGAGAAGGGAAGGAGCCAGTGTCATTCAAGTACTGCAGGAAGACTTGCATCCCTTGGCCAGCATGCTTTGTGTGTTACAGTCAACTTGCAAGTTTAAAAAGGATCCAAGACTGGCCTAAACTCAGAATTTTAAGGTTAGTACATTCTATCAAAAAATTGATTGGATTGGCTTAAATTTTATCTTAAATAGTAAGAGCAATGAACCAGTAGTATTTATTTCTGCGTGCAGTTCCCTAAATCTATACTTAGTTCAGAGAACACTTCAAGGATGAGGCTGCAGCTTGTTCCCCAGGCTGCTGTGCATGTACCTCTATAGCTTTAAGCACACACAGAGTCTTCTGAGATAGCTCAAAATGAGATTATTGACAGGTATGTTTTTTCTGACACAGACACTTTGATTGTACAACTTGTGGTCATGAGTCAGAGTTCTCACATCCTGAGAAAGGAACTTTTTCTGGCTTTTTTCACAGTGTTGTGCTGGTTTTTTCCACAGTTGCAATAAATTCAGTAGAAAGTAGGTGATTTTAACAGTTTCACATCAGTTAAGTCTTGAGGAAAACACTTCAGAATAACATGCAGAATTGTACACAGTGTTCATCTGCAAAACAAAAATGCTCTCACTGCATTAACACTCATTTTCTGGAGAGTATATGTGTAATTTAGAAAATCTTAAATCTATGCATGAAAAGGCCATTTTGTAAAAAATATTTAAATTTTAAAAACCATATGTTTTCATTCCCTTTTATTAATCTGGTTTCTCATTGGTCTAAGTTTAAGCACAGTGAGAAATTTTTCTTCAGCTCATAAGTGGGAGAGATAAAACATTTAACAGTTTTAGAAAAACCTCTTTTTTTACCTGTCTTGCTTTCTTGTACACTTATCTTGTACTTGTCTAAGTGTAATTTGTTTGCATTTTCTAAGACCAATATAAAAACATTCTGTGTCTTTTCACTTTAACACAATGAAAAGATGCCATCATTACTAAAATTTATGATTACTCTTGACACTTTAAGTTCATGTAGCATGACTTTATTTTTAGGCATACTTATGATAAGGTGGTGTCATTCTATTTAATTCACTAGCTGTCTGCGTTTGTGTGAGTGACAGGAGAATCAAAGGCATTGTAATGCAGCATTATGATAACATTATTGTTCTAATATGAAATATTCGGCTAATTTGGCATGTATACTACCTTTATTAAAACACAAGGAGTAGTCATTATGCCTGACTTCAAAAACAAACAGCAGACATAATTTCTGTTGAGTACTTGGTGCCAAGTCACAGGCACTTGTCTAAGGGTAAAGGCACGACAGAAGATTGTTTTGCCTATTGTGATCAATGACAACATGATGAGAGACAAACTCCACAGCTTTTATATCCTCTGAGTGGTCCTGCTGACTTCAGTGCTAAGTATTCTACTAAAGAGCAATGAGTGAAGCACTGGGAACTGACTGTGAAGTTTAGGGACAGTTCCCCAGCTAATAGAAATCACAAGTAGCTCTGAAATCAATGGAGACCTTCCAATCCAAATCCTGATTTCTGAATTCAGGAAAGAACGACATCCAATATAATATTATTAGCTGTAGCAGTAGTAATAATAGTAGAGGTAGCAGCTACTGTTGCTATTGCGATTCCTATTAATCTTATATTGTCTTACTTTAAGATTGTAAATGCTATTAAGAAAAGTACTAATTACGGTACCAAATGAAAACATATTTCAGTTTATAAAATTTTTACTTGCTTCATTGAAGTTAAGGGACTATTATGCAGTAAATTTAAGCTTATGGCAATAATCTCACTTTTTATATAAATGGTTTATTTGTTCACCACCCCTCAGAGGTCTGTCTCACAAACTAAAACCTGATGGATTAAGCTGTTAATTAAACCTCTCTGAGGGGGGAAAAATCAAGGGTAAAAATGGCAGTAAGAGATAAAGAGTAAATGGATCCAATTCTGCTCGCACCAAGGTCACAAAGTGACTTGTGCAGCAGAAACACAAAGAAAATAAAAGGGCTATATATTTTAAGGCACATTCCTGCAATCTGATATTTTTATACTATGTCAGAATGCAATTCCAAACACCTCATGACTACAACATGGAATTTTCATGCTGGGATAATGACATCACCATCAGAAACACATCTGTGATAATTTACTTTATATCTTACTCTGTATAACTTTTCACTGTGGGCTGTAGGTGAACACTGCCTTGATAAAGCTTCAAAAGCCTGAGATAAAGATCTTACAGTATAAAACATAAAGTAAGCAGAAGAGGCATGGATAGGCCCAGTTCCTATTTCTCATCATGCAGCTCCGTATCTTTGAGGTGCTCTTTCATGTAAATGTTAACCCGTACACTTTGTTACCTTATCCATTGGGGTCAGTCCCCTTTTGACCCATCTTGTTTATCCTGAGGGATCTGTATCTCCCATTATCCTGCCTCATGTGTTTACTTCCTCTGATGTCTGTTCACTCACCTCTTCACCGGATGCTGTCACCAGGTTCCAGCGTGCTACAGTGAAAGGCCTCATCAACCAGATGTAAAGCTACTTGGCATAAAACCTGTTACTCACTTGGTCAAGTGCATCCCATTTCTTGCCTATGCCTGAATCAGGACACATTGTCAAGTTACCTGGGGCAGAACATTTAGAGTACCTGAGGATCTGGAGTAAAAGAAGGCAAAAGCTCAATAGTGGCGTAGTTACAGCACAATCACCTCTTCAAGCTCTAATTTCTGTTTAGCTGAAAAACAGGAGAAGACAGAAATCTGAGCCTTTTTGAATTCTAGAAATGAAATGTAGAAAGATGAACTGTTTGAAAATGCAGTCTAAGTTGTTTAGCTGATAAAAGGCATGAGTATATTCTCTGTTGATTTGAAACAGGTCGCTGAAGTGCAGTGAGTCAGGGTAAGAGCTGCACTTCGCACGCTGTGGGATGCTGACTTAATTAGGGAAAAATGCTGTAGTGTTTGAGACATTGTTAGGTTGTAGATTGGTTTAGAGATACCTTACTGCATTCCCTAATTTGCTCTGAGTTTTTGGCTTTCATGCCAAATTAGTCCAGCTCTGGGTCACTGCTAAGTGAGACATTTTGGAACAATTTCTTCAGGTGAAATCATATCAAAATTGTCTATGCTACAGCTCTTAGGTGTTTTTTAAGTCAGCATTATCATCTTTAGGTCCTTTCAGAAGTGTTCACTGGAATAGAGTAAAAAATAGTATTTTACACTTGATAAAAATGAATTTTATTGCATATGTCATGTACAATTCTGATAGTGCTAGTTCTATTTCTCAAAAGAAGCCAAATAAATTCTGATCTTCCAATTAATTGTACCCAGAGGCAGACATAGGTACATGCAGATGACTGCTAACACAGAAAACCTAATCTCTCATTTTCCTCACTCACGCATAGTCCTCAATTTCTTTTTCTGGGACAGGTTTCTACAGAACTGCTCTCCTTCATGGCTTGTCTTCTCTCTCTTCTGATGTTGCCTGTAATTTGTGTGTGGCACAGTTTGCTGCCTTCCACTCAACAATAAAAATATTCAGTTTCCAGGTTTTGCAGAATCCTGGTAGATGATTAAAGATCAGGACAGCATATGTTATAACCCTGAGATCCTGCACAGCCCTCACACTTGACAGGCTGGATTCTCAAGTACCATGTGCCTATTAAGTTCTATTAATTTCCAGCTGTGAGGTGAGAAAGGTGATGGTTAGTGAGGGTCAATGTCTTCTCTGTTGGAAATAGGTAGTCTGCTCTTGTACAATTTCAACAGTATTTGAAACAGTATTCTTTCACAGAATCACAGAATCAATTAGGAAAAAACCTCTAAGATCATTGAGTCCAACCTCTGACTGAACACCATCATGTCAACTAAACCACAGCACTGAGTGCCATGTCCAGTAGTTTCTTGTACACCTCCAGGGGTGATGACTCCACTGTGAGTCTGGTACAAACAAACTTGAATGAATGACCTGATTGAATACAGGTCTCTGATAGGGATAATTCTGCACAAATCCAAAGCTGTATTTTAAAAGAAACCTTATTAAGAAATACAAAGCCATACATAACGTCAATGAATAGAAATTCCATGGGAAAAGACTTGTGATACATATGAAATATATCAAATATAATAAGTGAAATAGAAAAGAGTTTGAATCCAATTAAGCAGAGTAACCTATAAAAATAAATCACTGGTTCTGCTTCTAGTCATAGATGTCATCTATATTTAGATACATTATCTTAATTATCTTTTAATCTGAATTTTAACATAACTGTATGTAGAGAAAAAGAATTTACAAGATTTGCTTATGAATTTTCAGCTATTTTGATGCTATCAGCACTTCTTTTGATGTCATCTGCAAATTCCCTCACTATCACATTAAACTCAAGCCTGAACCTCAGCTGACACATCTTAGTTGATTTGTACCACATGAATTTACACTGTGAATAATCTAATATGCCCTTTTATTAGCCACTAATTATATTTTTAGTTCAAAGGAAGCAGCCTTTAATAGAAGATAAAAATGTAAACACTAGCAGACTTACTATGGCACTTGCAAGTACCAATTATGAGAGTTTGCATGATAACCTTTTATAGTGCCTATTATCTTGGTATTCAAATGCTTCCCAGCAAAATCACACCTGCCTCATAATGTGCCAAGATACTTTGCTTTCCTGGGCTGCATCAAAAGCAGCATGGGCAGCAGGGTGAGAGAGGTGGTTCTGCCTCTCTACCCTGCTCTTACGACCTGGAGTGCTGTGTCCAGCTCTGGTGTCCCCAGTAAACGAAGGACATCGACCTGTTCGAGCGAGTCCAGAGGAAGTTCTCCAAGATGATGAGAGGGATGGAGCACTTCTGCTTTGAGGAACAGCTGACTTGGGGTTCTTCAGTCTGGAGTAGAGAAGGTTCCAGGGAGATCTCATTTTAGCTATTCAGTAATTAAACAGTACTTATAAGAAATATGGTGACAAACTTTGTAAAAGAACATGTCACAGTAGGACAAGGGGTAATGGTTTGAAACAAATGGAGGGTAGATTTAGGCTAGATATAAGGAAGAAAATTTTTATAAGTGTGGTGAAACCCTGGAACAGATTGTCCGGAGAGGTGGCAAATGTTCCATCCCTGGAAACATTCAAGGTCTGGCTGGATGGAGCTCTGAGCATTGAGATCTAGTTGGAGACATCACTGCACATTGCAATGGATGTTGGACTAGATGGCCTTTAAAGGTCCCTTCCAAACTATTTTATCATTCTGGGATTCTACGAAAAATGTGTGGCTTTACTGGATGCTGCTGACTCACCCGGCTGGAGGCAGAGCTATTAAAAGAAGGAATATGCTCTGAAACAGAGGTACACCTACTTTTTGGTAATTAACAGATTGCTCAACAAAACCCTTCGCAGATCTTGTGTTTAATTAGGACACAACATTTTGCAAACAGAGGCAGCACTGCAGATGGTTTCTGTCAAGTTTCAGTGTCTGTGTTGGGAGTAAGGTATGAATTTGTCAACCAGAAACCAGCTCCAGTTTTACTAGTGATGACTGATGCAAACACATCTGGAAGGGAATAATCATATCTCACGCCTGAAAGATGAGCAGCCTGTCTCCCACAGCCATTTACTTCTGGGTTTTGACTGGACTCAGTGAGACTTTTGAGATGCATTTGGGAATGTTGATAAAGAGAAAAGAAAAAAAAGGTGGTGAGAGAATTTTACGAGGGCATAAAGCAATAGGAGGAGAACGGCTTTAAACTGAAAGAGGATAGGTTTAGGTTAGATTTTAGGAAGAAATTCTTTGCTGTGAGGGTGGTGAAACACTGCAACAGGTTGCCCAGAGAAGTGGTGGATGCCCCATCTCTGGAGGTGTTCAAGGTCAGGTTGGATGGGGCTTTGATCAACATGGTCTAGTGGAAGCTGTCCTGGCCCATAGTAGAGGGGTTGGAACAAGATGAGCTTTAAGGTCACTTCCAACGCAAACCATTCTATGATTTTATGAATCTATGAGTAATATTAGGATGCAGAACATGCCTAAAATGTATTTAAACTAATATTTCTCTATTTGAGACATTAATTAATTTCACATTATAGGAATTCATTCTGAACAATTGTCTGATATGTAACAGAAATAAAATCCTGGGCCTAGTCAAGTTACTGTGATTGCATGGAGACTATTACGGAATTATAGAAAGTTTGGGGTTAGAAGGAATACAATAACTTGTATTTAAATTCAAATGTCATAATTGTGGGGCACAACTGCAACATTTATAAAACTAACCTGCGGTACCATCAGTTCTGCTGTGGTAGCAAAAATATCCCGCTCTCCTCTATGTAGATCAGAAAGCAAAGACATTCACTCAGCAGCTGGCTTCTCTGCTACTTGCTGCCAAAGAGATGGCACAACTAACAGCTTCTGGGTTCTGTTCCAGTTTTTATGAGACACTGTTCTCTAATGTTCTTTAAAACTGGTAAAACAACATACTTTGCCTAATCTCATTCTCTGAAATAGATGAACTATTTTGTCAGAATGTTTTGAATAAAATTCTGTCTGATGCATAAACCTACTGTGGAAAATTTCAGTCCAAACATTTCAGTTTTGGCCAAGTCATAAGCAATTTAAAAGAATGCCAGACATCTTTAACTTTATAGGGGAAGTTGTCACACCCACCACCCACGTACATAGATGTGTATATATGCACAGACGTATCATCAGCCATACAGCAAAAAGAAATTGTTTGGATCCTGTGCTGCATTTTTTCCCCAAACCATTTAAAATTGGTAATTGTTAAGATTGCAAACTCTGAGCTTCACTGCCTTGCAAAGCTGTGACAGTGATGGAAGAAGACATGAAAAATAAAAAAGGCAGATTTCCAGTAGAAAAATAAGTCTCTGTAATAGAGTATGAAAGTGCGCTTTATCAAATATTTTGTATTAATCATATAAGTTTATAAAATTCCCTAACAAACTTTACTTATATTATTGTGAAGTAATATACTTACAGCTATATTCTATTTTCACTCTGAGCTCAAAGAAGAATAACATTTTCTTTTTTGTAAAGCCATATTTTTCAGAACCCGCCTGTGTATTTCAGCACTACAGTATTATACCTAGATAAAAGAAAAAAAGTATTTGACTAAGCCTTTACCAGTATTCTATAATCACAAAATCTAGAAAATACATCATAAAGAAATAAGAAGCTTGAACATTTATCTTTGAAGAAGTCTGTGACTCTTTTCCTAAAGGGACCAAGAAATTAAAATGTTTACTAATAATTTCTATTTAATATTAATCTTTAATGACATGCTTCACTGAGACTTTCCTTTTCTGAACAGGAATGTGTGTAGGATTTGCTGTAGTAGACTCAGACATTTCTTTTGACATAAATATGCATTAAGCGAGAAAAACATTAAAAAAAATATGCTTCTTCATTTTCCACCTCTTAGATTTCATCCTTTGAATTGAACATAAAAGTCAACCTTTTACTAGATGAGGAAAAACCCTGACTTGAGTGCATGCATATCTATACAGACACTTGGTTGCAAGGGATTTCCTGCCTCCCTGTGTTCAGGCTCTCATCACAATAGACGTCATGTCACGTTATCCCTTTATTGTTACCCAATATCTGTCATAAATGCCAATGTGTATTTGTATTTTGGAACATCATTTTGATGTTCCAAGCAAGGACTATAACAGGGTGAACAAAGGTGGTGTGAATTAGAGAGTTTCCCACAAAATACACCTCTAAAGGCTCTTCAACTCAGTGTTTTCCTCCCTGCAAAAGGCTGTGGAGTCCTCTTTGTAATCTCTAGAACTGACATAGGAATCGCAGTCAATGAAAATAAGCTCTTGGTGTTTTCTCTTTATAGGTGGTACTTCTGGGCATTCTACTGTGCTATTGTGGCCTCAGTAGCTTTCCTTTTTATCTGTGATATTGCAGTTAGCACTTCTAGACAGACAGCTGTATAATGAGTCTGCTATTGACCTAGAACAAAAAGTTCATGCCGTCTGTTACCCTGCCATATAAAAACTGGTCATGATTTGATTTGAACTAGTCTTCTGTTTCTTTCTGAGGTGTGCTTGGAAGCTTAAAATTGAGAGCCTAGAAAGTTTTAGCTGTAGTCATTATTCAGGGAAAAGGAAAAGAATATACTCAAATTCTTTATATGCTTATGTTAAACCCTATTTTCTAATTGTTTATAGATTATGTCACTGAAACCTTTGTCATCTGCCTTTATAATTCACATATTCCTTGAGTTTTAGCTGTGCTCTGTATTATATACAAAATATTAATAGGCTGTCAGAACTTCTGTAAATTAATAATTCTCAAGCCCCAAAAGTCTTGCTGAGAGGAATTTTATGAATTTCAGCTTGCTAATATCCCTGGATCATATTCATTTTCCAGGAAATGTTTTTATATCACACAACAGTCTCTTTGAAGCGTCTAATCTACGACATTAGAGATCTGAAACTCTGCCTATAGATACAGGATTTAAAAGTGTCTTATCAGATAATGTCCATTACAAATATTTTAGACTTCTTAGAAAGAAGAAAAATTAAAAAAACAAAAACAAAAACCAAAACAAAACAAAAACCCAAAACAAAACAAACCAACCAACCAACCAAACAAAACCCCAAAAAAACCCCAAAACAAAACCCAAAAACCCCAAACCAAACCAACCAACCAAAAAAACACAAATTAGAAATACGGTTAGACATTTGAATTGTGAATAATTAAGCTTTCCATTTTAGGATTGCTTCCTTCTCTCCATAGTTTTTAGCACTGTTCAAAATACTTGTTTGTGACCCTGAAAATAGTAACTCTCCTTTTGGTTGCGAAAGAAAACCAAAAAGCTAAAATAAGCTGAAATATCTGTGCTCTCTCTTATCATCAGAGTCAACAACAATGCATAAGAACATTCAATATAAACAAAAGTGTGGCAAAGACAGAAAACAGTTTATTTTTCTGAAGCTGAGTCACCTGCAACCCGAGTTCTGGAGAAAAGCAAACCCGACAGAGTAGCTGTGTACTGCAGTGAAGTATCAGCATTAATTTTACTGCAGTAAGGTTTCCACAGATGAGGGAGTTGGGGATAGACTATTTGTAGTTGCAGTTTCTGCCTCCTGTGCTCCATTAAGGGGCTCTGCTGTAGCGTGTTGTAGAGTTCTGCATCTGCCTTTCTTGAAGGCCTCATCTTTCTACATAACAGATTTTGTCAGTTGAGACCTGTACTAGCCGTGAACTCTTTTAAACTTTATTATCATTAGTCTCTCTGGTCGTTGGTGCAGAGAAGTGTGCAAAATATAACAACTTGCTTTGATAAGCATGACTTTTATTAAATTGAAGGTGAATGAAGAAAAAAAGGAAAGAAAATAAATTTTTGGTGAAAGGAAAGGAGAGGTAAGGGAGATCAGACTGAAATAACACAAGCCTCATGTTCCAAGAGCTGTTCAAGACCACAAGGAAGCAGGTATCACTAATGTTTCTGTTGATCCTTCTTACCTGGCCTTTCCATAAGGCTTTTTACTTTCCCAGCAAAGCTCCAGAACTCTCAGAACAGGTCTCAGTGCCAAAGCTGGTGTATGACATCTGGGTCCAAAACTAAGGCATGGTGTCTGAAATCATAATAAGCTTTGCTAAATCCTATTGCTTTTCCTTCCTGCAATGGCATCTAAAAGTAACAGTTGGCTGAGTGGTCTTTCCTTCCCCTAGATTTATTGCTAGTTAGGCTTATTTTCTAACATAAGTCTGTATTACTGTTTTCTGATGTCATAGTATTATTTTTTTGTTTATAACATAGTCCTTGGACAACACAAAGAGCCATTTTTGTTTGCAGTATTTTATTTTTCTGCCTTTCAGATTTTTCTGATTATTCCGTACTATTAATGTAATATGCTAGGCTGAATGCCTCGTTTTCTGAGGACAAAACTGGAAATACAGGTTTCAGTCCAGAAGCCACAGCTACTGGTTGTGGGAGTGAAGTACCTGCATAAGCATGCCATGAATCTCAGGTTACTCAGCAAGAAAAGAGTTATTTGGTGGGCAATCAATAACTGCTATTGTTCCTAAACTACTCAATGATATGGCAGCACAGGTTTCAAAGGAGCCACTTTGGATGATTTCTGTCCAAAACCAGCTACTGGATTTTCCTCCAAACCAGCTACTGGAAATTTTCAGAGTCTTGATTCTGGACAAATACGATTTTTATGGGGAGTAACTTCCCCTTTCTAAGCGATGCAATAACTCTGCCCTACTCGACCTGCAGGTAATTTTGCAGTGGTCCAGAGAAAGGGCAAAAATATGAAAAGGAGGATCTGATCATCCCCCCATCTGTGTCCGGCCACCAGTTTCTGAGTATTCTCTCTTCTAGAGGAATTCTATTTCTCTCGCTGAAGAAATACTAGAGCAGAATAGAGATAATAATAAAAGTTGAAGCTTTCAAAGAAAAAGGCAGGCTATATTTTTAATGTATTTTTATTCCTCCTTCTCTCTCTCTTTCTCTTGTTAATATTGATGCATGGCTCCTGGGCATTCACTAAACAACTTCTATCTAACAGGAAGAGTATTGTATTTTGCAATAAATGAGCTGGCAAATAGAAAATTATGCCTAGAAATTGAAACACAATAGACTCTAAGCTCAATTTAGATGGACACTGAAAAAATGTAAGTCTTTTCTTTCAGTGAAAGAGGCGAACATTATTCCTTACATTTACATGGTTTCTGGGTACCCTCACCCCAGTCTTCTGGGGTTTCGCATGGTTAATTTTAGCCACTCTCTGTTGCATAACCGTTCCTTTTAGCTTGTGACTCTGGAGTCAACCTCAGGTCAAGCTGCATCCTGCTGGAGGCTGACATGTAAATACGAGACAGTGTTTCCTAATCCAGATTCTTTGGAAGATCAGAAGCAGTGCTACACACTTTTCTCTTCTATCCTTCGCTTCACAGTCCATTACTTAATATGCAATTTATTTTTTGAAAATATCGTTGATGTTCCTCAAACACATATTATTATTTCTCACTTTACTGCTGCAATAAAAATTGTCCCAGTTCACTGAATCACCGGTGATGCTGTATACCTTAAATATAGTGCTGACACGTAGCACATTAAGGTATCTATTACATACACATTAAAATAATTTTATCCATTAAAACAAAAAACCCCAAAATAATTCTTTAAGAATGTGGTATATGGCAGTGAAAATTAAAATTCCAATGTGTTTCATTATGAGAAAACAACAGAAGTTAACAATCTCTCAAAATGCTGACAAGATCTGTTTATTCCCAGAAAACTTTAGTTAGGTATGTTATTTAAACTGAAAAAGCAAAAGAAGTTGTCCTACAGGCATGTATTCAAAAATATAGGGAGACAACTGATTCCCTAATATGGAAATGAAAGAACAAATGAATAATTTTTGAGATGAGGAATATGAAAAAATAAGGAAACATCTTCTGCACATAGCTAATCATCAAGAAATCCAATTTTTTTTAGCATGAAGCCTTCCTGTTATTTACAAACTTAGCACCTAGAAATTCCACTTTCAGTATGCAAGCAGAAATATCATCTTTATTTTTCTCACTGAATGTTATATAAATCATGAAATTATCATTTCCAATTTGGTAAACAGAGCAGACAGCAGTTGCTGCCGGGTGTGATTGCAAAATCAGAGGCCTCAGTCCTCTGAGGTTTTCCTGAGAGGAGAAAACCTGAGCCCTTCTTCCTGCTGTCCTGTGAGTTTTGCCTCTGTTTCTGAATAATGTTCTTAATACTTCAGGATCTGCAGTGAGTGTGGAATGGGAGGAGATGAACTTTTAGAAGGTGTGGCCTTACTTAAATGCATATGGGTCTATTAAATAATAATGTATACAAATAATACTTCGCCTTGCTAAGAACTGATTTGCTGTTACAATTGACAGCATTTTGCAGTTACTGAAGTGTAAAATTTTGAAAATTATTAGGTGTTCTTTAGAAGTGAATGCCTGCATTATTTCTGTTCTTTCACAAAATTTATGATGAGTGAGACTAATTCTGCTCTTGCAGAATTATGCAGACAGAAGAACTACACAGGAAGAATCCCTCTAGCTTTAAAAGGGAATCTTTCTCATCCAAGGTTTTCAGTCAAAACTATTTGGTTTTATTTTGTAGGTTTTCGTCTCTATCTTCCTGACCCCCTGATTTCCTTAGAGATAACTGTATTTGTGCAAAGGTGACTATTTCTAGAGATGTGCATAACTTGTAGAGCAGTTCCCCAAATGCTTAAATAAGTCTGAGTTTAAAAAAATTTCTACCTAATAGACTGCGCTGATGTGATATTTAAGTTAGGATCCAAATTGTTAATTTAAGGAAATATTTTAATTTTTGCATCCATCTGTGTTACTTCAAAGTATGTGAGAATATTTCTTTCTTAGTCCCAGTAGTGAGAAGGGAAGGAGAGAGCCTTCAACTTCTTTACATTGTTTAGGTGGCTACCAGCTGCACCTTCATTCAGATTGTCAGGTCCATCAAGTCTTAAATACCAGCTGTCATAGTGCCCATCTCTGTTCCTGAGACTTAGAGCAGCACGCACTCTCTGGAAGCTGGATAGTCAAGGATACTAATGTTTTCTTCCAGTGTTACAAAATACTTATAATTAAATAAAGCTAGGTATGATGAGAAGAGGAATCATTCCACCAGAAATGGGTACAGCACGTCACAAAGCGTTTGTGATACAGATCTGGGGGATGAATGCCAGAAACATTCCTATTTGTGCTTAGATCTCAAGACTGATTCTGTTCCAAGCATCTTCTAAGAGCATCTTTTAAGGACACTTGAGTAAAGCACTGTGCTGCCTTCTCCCTCCTAAACGCTCACTTTTCCCTCCTCCCATGTGCTTGTACATCACTTCACAACCATGCACAGTCCCCTGTACTACGCAGAGTCCTTTCTACATAGCTGTCAAGAGAATGCAGAACAGTAAAAGAGCATTTTCAAATGCTGTGGATGGGTAGTCCCAATGACAAAGGAAGACCTAGTCCATCCTTGTTATGAAGTTCAATGCTTACACCAACATACCAGTATCATGAAGCTAAATGTGTTGTTTTCCTGGGAAGATTACTGGCTTTAGCTAAGTATGTATAGAGGATGTATAAGGAAATTTGTCAGACCTCTGCTAACCAATATATACCTAGATAATTTACCAGTGCTTCTCTGTATGTTCTTATAAAGTACTATTTCAGTTAACAAATCAGGAATAACACTTGTTTTAATAAGAATATCAGATACTTGATATCTTGCATTTATGAATAAGGCATGTACCATTTCTGTAGTTGCAATTACTGCTAGAGCTTAGGGGCTTTAAAAAGATTCTAAACTTAATTAGCTTTGAAAAATCTCCAGTTGTTGACTCTAATGATCCCTTATATAAAATAGCACACCTAAGTCTGACAAGATATTATTTGTCTTTACAGCTGAAAAATGCTTTTTGCCAATCACAGTATATATTGGAGTTTGATTTTTTTGTAAGGGTTTATTATTTTTAATTTTTTCTGGAGGCAAGAAATGAAAATATATCTTAACAGAAATTTGTGAATATACACACTCACAAAAAATATTTTGTTTTAGAGATTATGTGTTGCTTGACATTTTAAAGCATTAAACTAAAGCATTAAACTGCACAATTATTGCTTGCAGCAACTATAAATATTTCTTGCCCACTATGTTTCCATGGCAACTCTGCTAATTTATTCAGAGACCTTTGCATTATTTTAATTTGAGACACAATAGTATCTGTACTAAAATTGTTCCTAGATCTGACATTTTGATCCTGTCTGAAAATAAAATGTGACATGAAGTATTTTTAGACATAAGCTATATTATTATACAAAGGGCGGGGAAGATGTTTAAGATGTCTTCTGGTAGATTTATATTGCATAGGTTTTTATATGTAGATATAGATACATACACAATTAGTCCCAGAAAAATGGCTCAGACATTGAGAATGTACATCTATTCTAAGTCAGTTATAGCCACTGAACAGAAATAACTCACATCTAAACCTATCTCAGAGATAATACTTTTTGAACATTTTCAGTTATCCTATCATCTTGCTTTACAAGGAAAAAAACCCTTTTTAGGGCAATCTAGTCTCTGTATCACTCTTCGCCTTTGTTTTCAATTCTCTTAACATGCACAATATGTGAGATGCTCTTCAGAGACTAGCATTTATATAATGTTTGTTTATGAATTTTAAAATACTGAAATGCAACATAACAAGAAATTGTTTTACATGTGCTTGTCCTTACGATCTGACCAACACCCGATACAGATACAGGGAGCAAAGGTATAGCACAAAGATATTTACTTGTCTCCTCCTTCCTTGGGAACGTTCACAGCCTCAAAGGCTGTCAGAAGCAGTGTCTTATGTCCAAAATGGAACAGAGAACCAGGCTCCCTTTCAGACACCTGTATCTTATAGCAAATACCTTCTGATCATAGGCTTTGAAAACTGTTTTCCCTTTTGTCAGATGAGTGCCAACAGTATTCCAGGAGGGCAGTACTGCAAGTTTTATGCAGCTTTTGCTCATTCTCTCTGGCTATGTAAGAGTTCAGCCTCCAAAGCTGTCATTAGAAGCTTTGTGTGAGCATCAAATTCCTTTTAAAATATAGGCATTTTGCCTCTGCACACAAATAAGAGTAAATTGATAGGTGTGAAGGAAATAACTTCTATTAATACCACTTTTTTATCCTGAGCTCAGAATCAAATTAAAGGATTTAAAATTTCACTGCCTTTTTTATAACTGCTGGTATAATTCTGGTTTTTTCAGCTATACAAAAAGATGGATTTGATATTGAAAATCACTGACTCTTGAGAAACCTTTGTATTCATAGTTTTTGACTGCAGACAAGGAGGTTTTTGAAAGGATAATTTTAATTGAAAACTCAATCTGCATGTCTAATCCTGGGCTGCTGGTGACAAGTAGCTAATATAAAAAATTATGCTGGAGTATTCAAAATCCTTTCTCTAAGAAACTGTAATAAACCAGTTAACAACTTATAAATTCCTACTTCAAGAAGATGATGATGAAAAGTTAATCTATTGGGTTTATATGCTCTTCATATGCGCATAGGTAGCTGAATTTTAAAATCTTCGTCCCTTTAAATATATCAATTAGGAAATAACCTTATTATTCAAACTTCTCAACAGAAATATCTTTTTCTCTTTAATTACTGCAACTATGCAAAAGTAGTTTCATTCAGCTAGCAAGTGAGAAAATTGCTCAATGTGTAATTTTTCATGACTGCAGCAGTTTTAAAGACTGAACCTCCAAACATACTCCCAGTGGGCTGCATGTCTATGTGATATTAAACAATTATGAGAAATAAGCCCAGCTGCAGAATTAGATGGTAGTGTTCAACTCAGATGTTATTTGATTATTTGCATTGATGATCACAGTATAATCTACCAATCCAGCAACAGCGTTTTTCACATATCTTGTACATGCATATGTTTAAGGGCTCTTTATCTTTGTTATTTAGATGACAAACTTGTCAGACCAAAGACCGAGTACTCAGGAAAGTAGATGTTGCTATGACCCTCAATTTACAGCCACGTAGTTGAAACATAAAGATAATAAACAGCAAATTTGACACCAGTTCCTCTACATCTTTTTCTAAGCAAATTAATTTCCTTGCTGTCTAATGCTTTATCTAGTAATTGCTTTTTTATTGTGTAGGCTGAGCCCTGTCCATGGATTCAGCATGTGGGAAACAATGGCAATTGCAGCCATCTGAATTAGCCTAGAAACATATTTGTGCTGATGATTTCTAAATCAAGACTTTAGTACCTTTATATGGACAGCTATGAAAAAATAACATACAACTTTTCACCTCTGCAAGAAAAAGTTCCAGAGGTAAAATTAAGTAGTGAATTTCAACAGTTTTCAAAAAGCCATGGTTTAAATTGTGAATCCATCTTGGGGACTGAGGCATGTCAAAAAAAAAAAAAAACAACTTGAAAGCCCTCTTCGCTTTTCCTCTTAGACATACAGTGCATCTTAGAAGAAGGTAGCTGGTTTTCATGCTCTAGGATCAGCTTCATGCTTTCAGATTAAAGAGCTAGGAGATCATTCAGATAGACTATCTGCCTGAAACCATGCCTTCATACAAAATCCTACAAATACTACAGTATTCAGTTCAGAAATTCATATACTTGGTTCAAGGTCAGCTTTCAGAAGAAACCTCTGTATTAAACTGCTGGGTATTTACTTCCAAGTTAAGTTCATATCTCTTTAGGGGTGTGAACTATTTTCAGCTTTGTGTGCCTTTAGCAGTCAGAGAGAAAAAAATATCATGTATCTGTCAAGCTGTTAGAAAGTCTTAAACTATCACTTTACATGGGGGATCTCAGAGAACTTCCAGTAAACACCACCATTAATGAACACAGGACCTAGTGGTCTTTACAGCTTCCAAGATCCAAGAGGTCCTTGGATTTCCATTTAAACAGAATAAACAGGTGAGTTGAGAAAAAAAAAAAATCCAGTTCTATGTATCTGGTAAACAGACCTGGTAAATAGAAGTAGGACCATAGGGGATGTCTAGCAGCCTCCTGCTCAACACAGGGACAATTTTGGTGTCAGGTCAAGTGGCTCAGGGCTTGATCTAATTGGATCTTCCTGATTTCCAAGGATAGAGACTGTTTAACTTCCCTGGACATCATGCTTCTCTGCTGGACTCTCCTCATGGAGTAAAAGCTTTTCTTTATATTCATCCTGGACCCTTATTTCATTGTCCTGCTATGCACCACTACAAAAAGTCTGACACTGTCATCTTGATCACTTCACCATAGTTATGGGAGGATGCTGTTGGGTGTCCTCAAAACCATCTCTCCAGGCTGCACAATCTTCTGTCCCTCAGCTTATCCTCACAAGTCACATGTTCCTGTGAGCCTCTGTTGAGTTTGCTCCAGTTTAGCTACCTCTTCCTTGGACTGTGGAACCCAGCATTGGATCTTGCTGTGTTCTAATCACCACTTTCAACCTATTGCCTCTTGACCTCAGCCTGCTCAAGCAGTCAAGGAGGCAGTTGGCTTTCATTCCTTCTAGGGCACACAGCTTACATTCAGCATATGGAAGTTTATGGTTTCATAAACTTTAAAACCATCTGAAATACTAGCAGTGCCTTTGGGTGAATTAGTTTACTCAACTATTTTTCTTTTAGATTTGCTCTGCTGGGTTGCTTTGGGTCTGAGCTGTTTTTCAGAAGCCAGCTAGAAACAAGGTGGTCATCAGGACCTTAGCTCATAGGGGTAGCAAAAGGTTTGCCTTCAACTGCTGCAGAGTTACAGCCCATTATGGGAAACAGCAGTCCCATCAGAGACTAAAATTTTCCTTGCTGAAATCTGTCAAAAAATATTGAAGTTTCCTATTTGAAATGTTGATGTATGCTTAGCTCTTCCGACAAGAATAATGCTGTTAAAAATTGAAGAGATTTATATACATTTATGCACATTTGCTATTCATTGTCCCCTCATAATAATTGTCTCATTTTTTTCTGTTTTCTTCCTGCCTGTTTTTTCTCCCTTGCCCTTTCTCTTTCCTCTTCCTTCTTAATTTCCCTTTCCTTTCCTTTTTTGATCCAAACCAGGTATTTGTCCACAGGAAGTGAACTGAGGCATAAGATACTACATAGAACATGGCAGCATCCTTGCATACTAGATCTTTTTAAACTATTTTGAGTTGTATTAGAGTCAGTGCTGAAAACTCTAAAATCCTGGAATATTCAAGTTTTTTTTCACTCATGTATTTTGTGTGCAGAAATTTCATTACATGGACCTATTTTTAAACAATTAACTTTACCTCTGGTCAGCTTATCTGTCAACTGAGTTCAACCACATTGACTAATTAATTTTAGCTACGTTCTGTATTGTGACAAAGAAATGTCCTGAAGGTATAATTATCAAATCTTTCTCAGATAAATCCCTGTTTTTCAGGTCTGTTCTTACTGGAAGAGCCCAAAAGGATGTCTTTTCTTTTGGACGAATTAAAGTTGGGGGTGCAGTAATCTTGCCAGCGACAACCCTAGTTGAAATTCTTCATAAAGCTACTCATATGAATATACTCAAGATTTATTAGAAAATTAAGTCACCAATGAGGTGTATTGAGACCCACAGCTGTTTTGCAAGTAATTTACAGTATCAAAAAGTGTTACTCTGACTTTCAATTGATTTTCAGGGGCTCACCAGCACTTACATAAACTATTAGGGAGGGAGTGTTGTGCTTCTTTCCTTTAGAACACCTGATTTTCACCACTATACTGTCACTCATTCATGAAGGTACCATTAAAGCAGTGTAACTGGAAATTACTCAGGCTACATCAGTGCAACAGAATAAGGCAAAGATTCAACGTCTTTTGGATGTGTCATTGCTGAACAAAATGTGTATGAACAAATGACATGAAATAAAAATTACAAAGTGTAGTGATCAATTTTAAGTCATGGAGGATACTAAAAAACACAGAAAGAGGTACAGACTGTGCTCTTTCCTGCCAGTGTTACCATCGTTCCCTGCAGAGGAGAAGAGATGTTCCCGTGGGATGATGATGCTGGCTGGCAGCTGTCTGTCTTTCAGATGACCAACAGAGATGTCAGTCAGATGCTACTTTGAACAGGAGATGGTCTGGCCTGTTTAAGAAAAGATGATTCATAATTGCACAGGCCTTTAAGTCACTCTTGACATGGTTAGGCTACACAAGTCAGTATTACAGCTGATAACAGCTGTGAAAAGGAAATATTGAAGAACATTTCATGTTTTACCACCTCATATTTTAAAGATGTTTACAATCACTAACATTTCTTCTTTATTTTTGCAATTTTTGAGACCAATTAAATTGCGTCTTGAGGGGGACAAGTGTTTTCAATCAGGCACCAGAGCCTAGGAAACCGAAAGCACAACAAATTACCAGTCTCTTTTAAAACAAAATTTATTAGTTTACTCATAAAATTTGTGTTAAAAGAGTACAAGAACATTGCTATAAACAAAGCTCGCATACCTGCACTAAACCCTCCCTATAGTCTGAACACCACTGCAGCTTTACTGATCAGCTTTAGACTTGCAGACTCTCATTACAAAGGCTTGAGGGAGGGTATTTATTCCTGTGATAGTGATGCCAAAATGACTTTGCTTTTATATATTTTTCATGTATTTGTAGCTCTGTAGATTATTGTTGTATAGTTATATAGTTCCTAGCTAACTCTGGTATTTTTCCTACCCTGATAGGCAGAAAAACAAAACATTCCAAAGGCCACAACCCTAATCTTGCTTTTCTGGGAACCAAGGATGAGCTACTCTCCCAAGACAGTTTCTCATAAACAACTAGCAGAAGGGGACTCCAGAAGAGGGCTGAACCAAGGGTGGGAATTATCTCACTACCTGTGCTTCTAATGGGGGATTCTTGTAAATTATACTTATTTGCTAAACTTATAAAAGTGTATTTGTCCTATGTGCAATGGGCATTTTTCCATATCTGGCCCTGAAGGCCTCCAATTAAAGACCAGCTTTTACGTTGCTTCCTATATTAATATTTTCTTGAAAGTATGTTGTTTTATTTCTAGATCTTTAAGTCATNNNNTATATATATTAGAGACCAGAGAAAGAATTAAGAATTTTCCAAAATCATTGACTTTTGTGGTCAAAAATAATCATGAAAATATCATAAAAAGAGAAATTACAAAAAAAAGGCAAAGGAAACACACATGTAGTGTGCATTCTTTGGGCTCACGGCATTCAACTACATGGCGCACATAGTGACCATGCTTCAGTGTTTAGAGGTTCCTGGTTCTCTACAAGTAAGCTGCTGGGTCCCAGGGAATGCTCAGGGAAAGCACAGGAAATCAGATCTGCATTCTCTTGCTGTAGAGCCTGCCCTGGTCCCAGAGCACTGCAGGATGCTGCAGGAGTGGCGAGGAACCTGTGCAATGCTGCAAGATAAACAAGTACAAAAATGCAACACTTGCAAACCTAACTGATATGCAACTAATTGTGATTGGCTTTATATGATGCAAAATAAGTTAAAGTTTGATAGCTGATTAATCTGGTGTGCTCTTCAAATTTTTATTTGCTCTTTATATAGAAAGGTATTTTATATGTGTGCAATTTGTGCATGTAAACAATTTTTTTAGAAGAAAAGACAACTGAAAACATCAGTGACAAATATGTGTGGCAGGTTTTCTTTACTCTCTGAAAGCCTCCCACTGAAATATTTTGTCATCCTCCCTATCAAGTCAAGCTGTGATGTCTTGTGAAAGAAGTCACCAACAGAATTCACAACAAAACTGTGAAGAGGGAGTTTTCATTGTAGGATGACCAGGCTTTACCTGGCTGTGCTACACAATAAGCTAAAAGCACTAGAGAAAATTGAGATAAGGGTGTTTGGGAGCATGACCTTTGAGTGTCTTTCACCTTTATTCTTCCAAAGGATTGTAAAATCTCCATCGCCCTGTCCGAATACTGTCCTAATAAAGCCATTAAATTTCTAACAGTTTTGTATAGCCACAGTTACAATACAGTACATGACCTACAAAATAATTTTTAAAAGATCTTTCTGCTTGTGTTCTGCTACACTTATTGCTGCCCCAGATACATGCTGCAGGCATGAAAATTGTTTGTCACAACAGAAAGCAAGCAATTTCTTATAAATGCTACTGTGAACAGACATTTGCCAAGCTTTAGGTAACCCTTGGTCTCCTAAGTGTCAAACTGCAAGTGGATCTGACTTGAACTCTTGATTACTCCACTCAAAACAAGAGAAAAAAATAGATTTTCTAAGGCAATTATTCCAAATAGAGTTACACAGGCTCTTGTGAGCAATTATCTATATTATTTTTTCCTACCTAGATAGACACATGGGCAAAGGGAGAGAGAAAAGTCACACACTAAGATTAAGTTAAGTTATTTTCCAATACTTGTAAAGCTGGGTGAATGAAGGGAAGGAAGGGGAAGAGAGGAAAGGGAAGTAAGTATGGAGGAAAGAAAGAAATGGTGGAGAGAAAAAGAAAATAATTTGTACCTTGGTCAATGGTACTCAGAAAGCAGAAGTGAAAGAAAACATAATATACTCTCTGTAGTGCAGAACTCTGATTTTTGCTGGGGGTAAACAGACATGTGAATGAATTAAGGAGAAGAACAGGATGCAAGGAAAGAACAGGATTTGCCATGGGTTTGTATAAGACCAAAATAATGGAGATCTCAGTGTAATGAGAGATCTAGGTGTCAAGGGAAGCATGACAATTGCAGAAAGGTAAAACTTTACAAGCAGCGTTACTAATTTGAAATTTCTCTGCAAGTCCCAGTGCCTTGCAGAAACCCCAAAATGACCTCACATGTTTTTATCCCATATATACACTGTATGCCATGGAGGGCCATCCATCAGTGTAAGTTTTTGAGATTTAACAAAAGAAAGGGAAAAAACACAGTAAAATAAGTCATACTACAGCTCTTGGCAGGGAACAAAAGGAGATCCATTTTTAAAAGGCATAAAAGAAATTTTTCTAAATTCCAGTATGGGCTAAGGAGATTTTAGAAACAAAATAACCCAAAGGAGTTTCAGGTTATATCACTGAGGAGATGCACTACACTGTCCAAAGCCTGTTGTCACAGAACTTAAGTCCAAGCCAGTTTCTCTAGTATGCAGACGTGATATAAGCCTATAAATACTAAGAGAGAGTAAATAATGAATAATCCAAATAGGTTAAGAGATAAAGTACCTCCTATATAATCTCTTGGGCTATCAATTACTAGTACCAATTTTCCAGTGGAATAAGGACATTGAAATCTGAGGGTTTCCTGCACGTTTGCAAGGTTATTAGTAGTGACTCCATTTAACTATTGTGTCAAATTTTCTTTTTAGTTCCAGACAAGAACATTGGTTGAATTGTAACAGAAATACATGTAAATGATACTTCTTTACTATGCACCCTTATTAAATTGTCCATTTTGGTGCATCACCACTTGGGCAAGATTAACTCAGGCAGTATTGGTAACACATTCAAAGGGGCTCGAAATCCTTCCTAAGGTACTCAGCTGATTTAGAGGATTGTGGACCAGCTCCCAAACCAATCACTGCTTAAAAGAAAAAGGATGTGCAATAGACTTTTTGGTTCCAAAGACAAAGTAAATCCTCCAGACTTTTTTTCTGTGTATGCTTCTGATTCCTTGTCATGTCTAACTTACTAGGGCATATATGTCACTCACATGCCTTGTTTTTCTCAGAACACAAATGATCCCAAGAAAAAGACTGACACTACAGCTATATTTTAACAAGGTTTTCTGTCTAGATTCACAGGAAAATATAATCATACGTTACAATATATGCCTAAAATTAAGTTAAACATGGTGTATGTTATGAAGGAATGGTTTTCTTTTTCTAATTATAAAGTAAGCTGAATATTACATTATAATATCCTTTTTTTGTACTTCTGTGCTAGTGTGTGAGATTTTTTTTCATTAATGTCAAGTATTTATGTAACTACATCTCAGCATTTTTTCTTCAATGTTTGACTCCTTCCTCTCCAGGTCTTTTAAAAATATCCATGAATAATCCATGTCTTTCCCTGTTAAGATCTTTTTTAAATATCTATGAATAAACCATGTTACCCAACACAGTACTTTATTCTGTACTCTGTAAGAAACTCCTATTAGTATCGAAACCAACACACCTATGTTTAGTTCCATCTAGACAAGCAAGAGGGAGGTATTAAAGCCCAGAGAGGGTTTGATGTAGCCCAAGATCAGCACATCCATCAGTCAGAAATGGTCAGCCATGTAACTTAAAAAAAAATAATTGAATTAATTGGATAAACAAAGAAATTACCAGAAAAAGATGGGTTTAGATAGCCATGGAGAAAATAAGGTTGTCTTTCTTCATCTTGGGATTAGGCTAGAGAAAAGAGGATGCATCCCTGGATTTAATTTTGGAATTCCTGAATGGGAAACTAATGTTATTCCCTTGCCAAGCTGCTTGTTAATTAATTTTTTTCTCACTGCAAACTAGCAAAATAGAATTACCAATTTAATAAATGCTCTAGTTGGATGGAATATAAGGTTTTATTGAGCCCACGGAACGTTATCTTACTCATTTTAGCACAAGTTTCTAGCTTTATCTAAGGGACAATATCTTGGATCAGAACACACTGTGGTTGTTAATAACAAAAACCCACAAAGAGTATTATTAATTTAGCAAGGAGCAAACTGGTATATGGTTTCACATATCAGGTTCAAGCACACAAGCATGTATTGCTTGTAAACAAAAACCTCTTGCAAGCAATTTCTGAAAAACAACTTCAGGACAAATTGATTTAGAGAAATCCCTGATATATTTCTTACAGCTTCTATTTATAGTTAATCGCCCAGATCATTCCTTTGTACATCAAAGCTCTCTTTGTCACACAGCCTTGCCCTGACTGCAGGTCTGGGAGAGACGGAGCATTCCCCTTCCCAGCTCACTGTGCTTCCCATGGTCCCTGTGTGGCAGAGCTAAGCAGGGCAGAAGGATTCAGACACTCTTCTCAGACTTCTTCCCACCCCACCAGCAGTCACAAGGACCTCACAGCTGTTGCTGAAGCCTCTGGCATATAACCACAAAGTCAAACAAATCAGATACAGTTGGACCCACTTAAAGCAGTATAAATAATACAGATGAGTCTTTAGCTAGTAAAACTTCAAAAGTTCTCCAAAGCACTTGGGGGCAGAGTTAATTTAGTACCCATCACAGCAGAGGGCCCTCTCATCTTCCCTTAGTCCCTTGGCCCCAAAGGGAAGAGCAGGGCTGGAGTTCTGCCATGACTGGGAGACTTCTCGAGACAAACACAGTTCAAGGAGTGATAACTTGTCCTAGATGTGTTAGTCCCAGAAAAGATTTGGCCATTTTTAACCGTCTCCACTAATTCTTGTACTCCTTCTGGGACAACACAACAATCTCTTGGAAGCAAGACAGAAAAGAAGGCAAAATGAATCTCAACTCTTAAAAATATTTTGAAATAAAATAAATTATATAAAATAATTGTGGTTGACTAATAGACCATACTTATAGCCTGAGTAACCAACTACGAACAAGTACTCAGTGGTGAATATCAGACTGTGTAAAGTAGCTTCAAGGTATAAATAAATAATTTCAAAAATGCAGAAAACACACTCTTTTAGACAAATTTAATTACTTTACCTCATCAGACAGAGGATAAGTGAGGGGAAAAATAAGTTTGTTGATCCATGAGAGACTAGAGAAATCTTATACAGTGTGAAACTTGCTTAATTTTAAAAATAAATTCTCCTTTCCAAATCAGTGACAGCAGTAAGGAACTTTTCACGACAGTTTTTCCTGTTTGTTTCTTGGATTTGAAATAAAAGAGGAACATGGATTCCAGGATTTTTGTGAGACGTTTTTAGGCTTGTGGCCATAACTGCATGTAAGTTACCTGTGCTCATAGACAGCCCGTCTGCAGTGTCATTTCAGTAACTAAAAGCTGGATATGTCATGCTAATTCAAGGAACCCATGGTTCTGCTTGAATCGTAAGATACTTCTGAAGGACTAATATTAGTAAAGGGCCAGGATTGACAGGAAACATAGAAAGAGCAATATCTAATAAAAAATTAGTGAATTACATGAGGTAGCAAGGAAAGACTCGAAATTAGCAAAAGAAAGAATCAGAGCTAAAATAATTTTCTGTTGTGGAATTCCTAACATTGTGTTTAAGAAATTAAACCAATTTTCAGCAAGAAAAAAAGAAGCACAAAAGGAACAGTTTTTGAGAAGTTTGTAGGATACTATGGGTGCAATTCAGAAATAAAAAAAATTCTACAGTGATGTCAGAAGAATCAACAGAAAACATAGAAACTATCTCTGCAGAGTCAGAGTGGACCTAACAGGTAGGCATACACTCAGAAAACTATGGAGACACAGGGTCTTTCTGGAATTAGGTACACTAAATTACCTGCCTGTAAATGCATAATTGCTATTTCTGTCAGCCTCTCCGTAGACCTGCACTCTGCAAGAATACAATGACTCCAGGCAGCTGATACTTTTCAGCTCCATGAGTTCTTTATGAGTCCACTTACCTGCAGAGTTTTTGAAATCCATGGCTAAAGGTATTAAATTACATTTGGAAAAAAATTCTGTATTTCCCTGCCCCATGTAGATCTAAATTGCTGATGATACAGAGCTCACAGTGAAAGCCTGACTTGCAAAAAGTACACATTTGTCTTGGAAAGAACTTGTCCTCTGTTTCAATCTCTCTAAGATGGTGGATGAACTAGAGAAACATAAGAGCTGTTCACAGATCTGCAGAGGTGTATCTGTTTTGTTTAGTTCTTCTCCTACTATTACAAATGGTTCTGTCAAAAACCTTCCTGTGAAAATATAAGTAGAACATAGGCAAAAAGGAATGTCTTGGGCACTGTATGACAAGCACTAAACAAAACACATCTTCTCCTTTCTACTAACATGACAGTTATTTACTCAGGACAGATTTTTCAAGGGAATAAAAGACTATTCATTTAGAAAAAAAACTATTTTGAAAAATTATATGTCACACAGCTGTATTGCTAGTGTACTGGTATGTCTGTCAAAACTGTATCTGAAGGTTCATGAAACTGACATGCAACCACAAAATCAGAGAATAAAAAACCTGAGAAAACATTGCAAATAAACAAGAAATTTAGGGATATTTTAGAAACTATCAAGTGCCAATTACTTAACTCTGCTTTTGTCTCAGATCTCTGTAACCTGCATGCATTTGAAAATCAAGATAAATATGTTGATCAATTCTTGCTTATAGAGCACAATGACTTTTCTTTATAAGTCACTAGATGGGAAACATGCAATGTCATATATTCTGTACCTCTGCATGAAGAAATCTGATTTGTTTGAAGAACTGAACTACTAAATTTGCTTACTCTCTACAGCTGTTCTCCAAAAGGAAAGGCTGTTAAGTACTGACAGAAATGAGCTAAAGAGCACAGAATCTAGTCAGTCATATATGGCTGACTATGTGAGAGGGAGAATAAAAAGATAAGAATGGATGTCTTTGTACTTTTTTGTTATAAGAAACAAAGTAAAGCATGATTTGTATTAGGACTTTTGTACTTGATTTGACTGCAGTTCAAAAGTGATTCTGAGACCATGGAATTCTAAATATAGAGATGTTTACTATAGATGAAAAAGATTTATTTTCAATTTGAAGCAAAACATGACACCGTGGAAGAATATTTAATTTAAAGCATTCATAAATCCAAGCTTCAGTGCATGTGGTAAAGATTAAATACTTGAATAAATGCTGTTAAATTAATGCTTTTGATAATAACATTAAAATTACTATGAATCAAAAATATTTGCACTACCACCTTGATATGTGAAATATCATTAAGACACAAAAACCTTGATACCTTTTCTCAGGGGTGAATTCAAAGTATAAGATGGTTCTTAAGTTTACTGGCGGAAAATACAAATTCAATTCACTCTACTGGATAATAGAATGTATGTTGTGCTGTGGTTTAACCCTACCCAGTGACCAAGCCCCATGCAGCCACTTGTTCATTTCCCCACCAGCAGGATCAGGGAAAGAATCAGAAGGGTAAAAGCTGGAAAACTTGTGAGTTGAGATAAAGGCAGTTAAACAGGGAAAGCAAAAGCTGCACACGCAAGCAAAACAAAACAAGGAATTAATTCACTGTTTCTATGGGCAGGCAGGTGTTCAGCCATCTCCAGGAGGGCAGGGCTCCAGCACATGTGATGGTGGCTTGGGAAGACAAGCACCATCACTCTGAACACTCCCCCTTCCTCCTTTTTCCTCCCACTTTAAGTACTGAGCATGATGTCACACAGTCTGGGATATCCCTTTGGTTGGTTGGGGTCACCTGTCCTGGCTGTGTCTCCTCCCAACATCCCACACATCCCCAGATTCCTCACCAGAGTGGCAGTATGAAAAGCAGAAAAGGCCCCAGCTCTGTGAAAGGACTGCAATAACAAAAACTTCCCAGTATTATCAACCCTGTGTTCAGCACAAATCCAATACCCAGCCCACTACCGCCACTGCGAAGAAATTTAACTTTACCCCAGCCAAAACCAGCACAATCAGTTCTTCTGGAAATATCTTATTTAGAGAGATCTTCATTTGTGTGGATCTCCCTGAAATCCCTGTTCTGGGAGTGCCAGGACATCCCAGACTGCTACTGAGGAAACAGTGGGTAGTCCCAAAACGGAACACCTCGCAGTAGGCTAAGATGGGAATAATACAAGAAGTATGGATTCCATTTAAAACCAATTAAGCCCAGACTTCATTGGATCTCTTGGATTCCTACTAAAATTGATGCAAATTTAGAATAACACTTTATCTTACCATGAAGAAAATTAAATATCTGATAGGATAAATCACACTTTAAATTTCATTGACTCTCCTGCATACATCCCCATTGATTGCATATACTACCATTGCTTACAAATGAAGAAAAAATTTGAAAAGACATTTGGAAAAATGCCTGGGAAAATATTGTCACATTTTCATAAATTTAGATAATCCTGGCATCATTATCACCATGGTCTTAAAATTTGATAGATAGTAAAGGACTTTAGTAGAGTCCTTTTATTTTTGTTTCTCAAATGATCATTTTGAGATGTACAAAGAAGAGGCATTATTTGACTACTTAAAAACAGTGAGTTTAATCACATAATACCTGAACACCCCCAACAAATTACCACAGATAGAGATGGAATATAGTAAAATTAGGAAGACTTTTAAGGATGAAGAAAAGATGCATTGACAGAACTCCTGACCCAGCAGGGGTGTGAGATCATGAGCTATCTCCTCTAATGGATAGCAGGAGGGGATGGATGCTTAAGAAGTTCTCAAAGAGCCTTGCAAAGGTTTTGTAAGGATTGTGGATTATCAGATTCCTGAGCAGTAACATAAGGTTTCAGGGAAAAGCTCAATAAGTCTCCTGAATTTTGCAAGGATTGAGAAGAGCTCTAACATACTGCTGGTGAGATTTTATAGCCTTGTGTAACTGTTAAAAATCTAGAAAAAAAAGAAATGTAGCATCTTTTGGTTTTTTCCCCCCAAAATTGGCAAGATGCAAATATATGGGTTTCAAAGAAATTTAATTTTTTTACCTTTAAAAACAGTTGCTTTAGTAATGGTAGTCCCCTTGCCCTGAATTCACTGCTATGTATGACTAACCTTAACTTCAAGATGACTAAAGCCTTGTTTTTCTCCTTGTCCTCTGTTTGGGGATTTAACTACAAGAGACTGTGCCAGCTACTTACAGAGCAGTAGCAATGCTATCAGATGAGATAAGCATCACTTTTTTTTCCTGTCATGGTTATATCTCTTGCAAACTTCAGGCAGCCAAACCCTTACACTGTTTAAAGTTAAATTTTGTGTGTGCTTATAGTTGGAGAGGGAAAGTTTCTAAAGTCAGAAATAACTCTCATTATTTCTGAAGAGAGACAAGTCTTTGAAGAAATAGTTTTTGAAGTCAGTGTTTAATAATCTGAAAAATCATGAAAATGCTGTGAATTCAGCACAGGAATATTGCACATTAAAGTTACTTCCATTTTTTAAAAATGTCTCTCTTAGGTTCAAAAGTTTACTTCAATGACAGTGTGTAATTAAAGACTTAAAAGTCTGGATGATTGAAATACTCTGGAGTGCAAAATTGCAAAGAAATACTGGAAGGCAGCCTTTACAGAGATATTTTAAAGACTGAATTTCTGCTCCTCTACATGAAGTTAAGAAAAATATCTTATAAGAACACACAATGAAACAAAGAAAGAGATTTCTTCATACTGTTTTTGATGCTCCAGAAATATCTGGTTCAGGTCACCTCAAGTTTCAGCGAAGCATTTCTCTAGGAATATTCATGTTATCACAGTTTTAGAAGACCCAGATCTTTGTCACTATACAGGCCCTAGAAAAAAAGGTAATCCCTGCCCAGAATTGTTTCAAATCCAGTCCTGAAAAGAGAGAAGCAGTGACTCGAAATGACTCTCTAGGGTCACTCCATTAGTCATCAGCAGTGCCAAGAATAGAAAACAGGTTTTCCTATTCCATGCCTCAGACCTAATTTGCTAGACTATATTGCTTTCCAGTCAGAATGGTTGCTGTGACAGTATATAATCATATAATGCGTATTTCTCTTTTCAGCCCCTTTGTCCTTCCCTGGACTAAGGCTTGCATACTTCATTTCAGGTCTTCAATTATTTCACTTTTACCCTAAAGAAACTGTCACAGTACTAGTCTTATATGCAAAGTGTTGCATGAAGAAGATCCAAGTGCCCCTCTTCAGTGCCTCCTGTGTTAAATAGGAAGAAAATTGTAACCTTTTCACTTCAAGTCATATTTTCCTTTGATTTACTAATCCATTTTGTTTTATCAGCTACCTGGATCCCCACTGGAAACTATTTTTACAAAGTAATTGTTTTCAGTGAGAAAATGCATTTTACAAATTCTCAGCCTTTCACAGAAATAGGGAAAAATTAAATTGGATAGTCATGATTTTGTCTAGAAAAAAGAAAGGCTATCACTTCTCAGAGGATTGGAGATCACAAACAAAAATTAAATCCTATTTTGAAGAAAGCTATGTTCTAGTTGCAGAGCACCAATAAAAAAATCAAGAACCTAAATTAACTTCTGAAAAAAATTAGCCATCCCTAACTGTTTACTGTATGAAACACACTGGGAGCCATAATTCCTTAAGCTGCTGTAGTATAGTAATGCACTGCTATAGTTTTCTGTGTTAAGAAAGGTTATGCTAATGTGAAAGACAATTGCTCTGCTGTTTGAGTGCAAATAACGTAATATTGCTCCTTACTTCAAAAACAACATTCCTCACCAAATAAACTGGCCTTTATCTGATGAGAATTCCAACAAGCAAGGTGATTCTTTAAATGAGACCAGCTAGTGATAATGTTATCTTTGCATTATCTTACCCTTTATCACTGAACAGTGAAGTCAGAGAAGATGATTTTCTCTTCTGGTGTTTGTATTGATCAAATTAAATTCTTTGGTACCCCTTATTATGTACACAAGTCCTCTTGTTTTAGCTCTATGTGAAGATTGTCCTTCTTACAGAATTACTACATAGAAGTTCTACAAGGAGGATAAAAAATAGTAATGGAGCTTTTGTTTTTTCCTATACATATATAATGAAATTGATCCAAAATTGTGGTGGGAGTCAGCAATTAGGCAGCAAGCCACCCTTTCCCAGCCTGCACTAAGCATGGTGTTGACCCTATTTAAAGAGCAATGCAAAGAGACTTGGCAACTGAAAATCGCAAAGAGACTTGGCAACTGAAAATCCCAAAGAGAAAGAAGTGCTTCTGACAGGCATTGTCTCTGACAGAGTTGAAACGCTTAAGTTCTGATAGCAAAGAAGTCAGAATGGCAGTGTACTAACCTCCAACTGAGTTGATACCTACAATGCTTTGGGTGGCCAAAACATTTTTATTGGGTTTTATATAATGCAGGGTTGAGTTCTCCATAGAATTTATATAGACAGCTAAACAGATTGCATTTTGTAATATGAATATATGGATTACAAGCAAAATAAATACAGTCTTTGAAAAAGTTCTGGGCGAAATATCAATTTCACTTGCCATGGGGAAAACCACGTAGGAGGTAAATCCAGTGAACGTGCACGTCAAGTATCTTTGCAGAAAGTTTGTATTTCTCCTTCTCTGACTTTCCAGCACTCACATGCACCCTTTAAAACCTGGTCAGTCTCATTCTACCCACATGTGTCTACTATAATATGATTAACTTTCGCCTGAGACTATATACCAGAAGCAATCCTAAATCAGTGGTAGATTACATCCATGAGCAAATATTTGCTCCATTAACTCTAGTAATGATTGAAGGTGTTTGGGCATCAGGAGTCTTACTATTTTTGAGAGACAGGGCTTTTTCAGTCCTTTAAAGGTCAAACTCAGTCTGACAGGGGAGAACACAAATTCTGAAGTTTGCAGAGAGTGCTCCCAATTTTCTGACCTTTGAAGCTGTGAGCTGTTCAAGTACCACAGCTTATCTCAGTTTTATTTGCAGCCTGTAGGGAGAGGTAAGGGTTTCACCTACTCTTTTAAGCAGAGCGTATTTTTCTTGACCCCTTCCCACTCACAGAATAATACGCATTTATCAATTTTGAACCAAAAATTCATGAGTAAGTCGACCAGGTACCTATCCATTGTAATGGATACCAGTCATATGTTGTGATAACTGTGGTATTTGAAAATAGAATTATAAAACAGTTCATCAGAATATAAACCCCTGTTCTTTCTTTTTGTTTATCAGGGAAAAACAAAGATAATATCTGCAGACTGAAAAACTGACTATATTTTTCTATTAGACCTTCATTTTATATTGCATTTATTGCCTTAGCCACATGGATGAGTAGCTGCTAAATCAGTTGGCACATTCAGTTTGCTGGGCTGATTGATTCCTGTTTTCAAAAAATGCATAGTGAATTACGGTCACAATTTAGCATAATATTATTGTTGCTTTGGTGAAGCAGTTAAACATTTGTTTAACACCTATTCATACTAAAATTCTGTGGAATAGCTTGTAAAAGATTATAAAATACATAATATAATTTAGAAGTCTGATTGCACCCTTTGTTTCATGTGCACATTATTTTAAGTTCCTCTATTGGTCTTTCAGTACTGAAATGGATCTGAAAACAAAGAGGTGGACAGACTTTTTCCAGGCCCTGTTGGGGTAGGACATTGAGTAGTGTTTTTAAACTTTAAAAAGGGTAGATTTAAATTAGATGTAAGAAGGAAACTTTTGGCAATGAGGGTGGACCCTGGACCAGGTTGCCCAAAGATGTGGTAGATTCCTGATACCTGGAAAGATTCATGGTCAGGTTGGACAGGACTCTGAGCAACCCAATCTAGTCAGAGATGTCCCTGCTTATTGCAGGAGTGTTGGACTAGATGACCTTTAAATGTTCCAACCCATACTACTGTATGACTCTGGGATTTAGAACACAGAAATATTTTCTCCTTTTTTCATTTCCTGTTCCAATTAATCAGATCCATACAGTTGTCTATACAGAGCCAAAGATTTGTGTTTCTTTGAAAGTGATCAGGTCAAAAATATCATGAAGAACTTTAATAACATATTAAAGGTAATTTTTACAATACAAAACAGTGGAATAAGTTGTCATTTTTGCAGGTTTCATTCACCTAAACTTTCTAATATTGTGGGTTATGAAAATGAACTTACTGCAGATCATGCACTAATATCCATGATAATATTTGCTTATAAATCCTGATAAAGTAGAGGTGAAAGACACATTTTCAAATGTACTCTTCCTCAGCAGTATTCAAGGACATGTTGTACAAATGGGAACAAATATTTATGTTAAAACTGCAATATGTGAGGATAAAATTAATTCCATTCATCTGTGAACTCACGATTAAGAGCGATCATGTATAGAAGTGCTTCATACAGAAAGTGAATAAATTAAGAGCTATAATGGGAATACTGTGAACTCATATGGCTGTAAAATATTTATGATAAGTTATACATTTAACATTGTATTGTACTTTTAAGACCAATTTAAAGTTTGTATCAAATTTCCTCTTTATATTCCAAGACACGAGCTCTGCTTAGAGAAGATAAAATCTCAACTGCGTTGGAATAAATTTGGTCGTATACACATATATGACCATTAGGTATTTTGAATAATGAAATATGGAATGCTGGTACAGTTGATATGCGGAGAGCATATAGGAAGAAGAATACACAGAGACACGTAGTGGGGACAGGATGCCTCAATGCATGAACCACAGGACTGCTTCTCGCACCTCAAAACGATGTAGAAGAGACAATGAGTCACCTCAGCAATAAAGACAGATTAATGGTATCCCTTCCTCTATAACTCACTGGGGAAGCTTCAACTGCTGCCCTCTGCTTTAGTCCTCAGCCCAGACCTCTCTCCTACAGCTAACCATGAAGTTGTAAGAGTGAGTATTTTAATACGTACCAGGAGATAATATGTCATCTGCACCAACCCATGACCAGAATATAAATTTACTGCATGTAGGTGTTATGTAATTCACTGTGCTGTAAGTGTGTATCTAAACACATTGATTCGCCTCTCTTTAAACCGAGTCAAAGCCAAGAAACATCTCCTATAGGGAAGCACTCCAGTATATGGACCATAATTGCAGTGGTTCTCCAAAGACCCTTTTTGAAGAAGTGATCCACAAGCTGTGATTGTTCTTCAGCTGCTGTAGGAGCGTGCCCGCACTCAGGAACATCTGCTCTGATGTAAGTAAGGCTGCAGTCCATACAGCTCAGCCTGAGAAACGACTGCAGCTCTAGGGCACAGCTTGACTGGTTTTAAACCAGAAATGTGCTGGCATGCAAATCCTGTTCATGTCTGCTGCAAAATCAGTTGATTTATTGTAGGCATTCTCCTGGCTGTGGTTTGCATAAGTAAAATATGAAGAACATTCATTACGCTGAGTATCCATTAGCTTTCAAGTAAAATGTTGTTTCCTAAGGCAAAGTAAAACCAAGGGAAACAAGGAAACAAGGTTTGGGAACTAAATAACAAAATATAAGGGCACTATAAAAGTTAAAGTATAGGACACTTTTTACCTTTGTACTTAAAATGATATGCATCGAAGAGGAATCCACCAAAAATGCGAGAAAGAGGTTGCCTTGGAGAATGAAAGTCCTTTAAGGGAAGTTCAGATGGGAGCTGGAACAGCTTCTCCCACTGTGATGCATAAATTGATGGCCACTGATGGCTGCAGGCTGCTCTACTCCTGGTCACCTCTAAGCCATGAAGGTCTGCAGGTGTCAGCTACAGCAGAGTTGTCATAAGAGACGGGAATTTTTAATGCTTTTTGTTTCACAGTTCCTTGGTATTTTTCTCGTTAACTGTGCTTCACTGTTAAGTCACTATTATAATGACGACTCTAATTCAATAGTATTAAATTAGAGCCGGCATGTAGCTCATTGCTACTTTGACTATCATATAATGGTTAGAGACAAGTAAAGTTTTTGCAAAACAAGGTAAATTCTATCTGCCCTACCCACAGCTGCATGTTTTTCATATTACTTATCCTTTCCATATAAGCCTTTATTTTTATTTTGCTAAGCTCTCTGTCATCAATTATTCTCCAAGCATGGGTGCCTGATGGCATGATATTGACCCAGTAGTTCATGCTCAAGATATTTAGATTTTTTTTCTAATTATTATGAATATTATTTTCTCCTTATTTTTTTTCTTTCCCCTAAAGCTCAGCTGCCTCTTCAGCAGCTGCAGGCCAATTACCTCTACTGACATTGCAAGGTGCTTATTAGGCCTCAGGTCTAACAGTCTCTGAAGAACTCAATTAGTTGTTCTACTTAATCTCATTTACTTCACAGCTTCTCTAAGCAGGAGCCTCCAAATATAAAACTTCTCAGAACATAATAAGAAGTAGGTGTAGATTTTTCAGAAAAAAAAAATAAAAATAACTATCAGGACAGCATCAGGTTCCAAAATGCTTCTAATAATAGGAGCTAGATGGCTCAGCCTCCTTTTACAAGTACTAAAAACACAAGAAGCTTCATTTCCTACTTGCAGGGTTGCAATTATTCTGGTGCATAAGAAGGTACAAGATCCTGCTGAAGCTTTTCCAGCAGTGGAGACACTTATACCTCTCACTGCTTTGTGTTTGCCAGTGCCTCATTAGCTACACACTCACGGCTGCCATTCCCTTCATCCAGGTGCTCACAGCTTTTCCCTCCGCTCCTCAGCTGCTTATTTCTACAAAGCTTTTAAGAACTTAATTATTTTTGAAAGTTTTTCCACCTGTCAAAATTGGATTGCAATTAGTCAATGAATTCAAATGTTATCAAAGGGGGAAGAAAGAGGCTGACAACGTAATCACACAACTCTTGTTTTTGTTGGCAATCAGGTTAAAAATCTTAAAGAAAAATCATGGAACTGGGAAAGCATGTTAGTGAAAGTGGAATAAATGTCTGATAGTTAATGGTAATTCAAGGATAAACTTGTTCTCAGAAGTCAAATGTTGTAAAGCCCAGTTCTAACTGCATTTCTAGCCTTTGAAATTCCCATTTGTTTGGTCTACTAAAAGGTAGCTTAGGATTCTTCAAACTCCCTCTTGAGTTATGAAAAAGATAAGTTTAATGCTTCAATAGTTTCTAAAACTGATAAAAAAAAAGATAGAGATAATAATGATTGATACCTGTCTCCATGTAGGTATCATCTTGCTATTTAACAATAATTTGGAGTATTTAACAGGGCACATTCTCAGACAGTTGATTGCTTTTACTATCTAATCAGGAAAAACTGCACAATTCCTCCAGATATTTTAAAACAAAACTTCCAGTTGGCTCATAAAGAGCTAAAGATGGTACCTTCAATTGGCTTTTTAAGACAAGGATAGAATTGCACCTTTAAAAATACTGTATATACAGATATATAAAAGATTTATATAAAATTTATAAAGGTAATATATGTAAAGATGTAATATGCATCTATATACAGTATGTGTACATGCATACATGTATAAATATTTTTGAAATTCTTATTACTCAAGGGGAATAGCAGTAAGTGCAATAAATACTGCAACGGTAGTCCTGGATCAAACTGATGCTTGCAAGCTTATGCATCATATGCAGGCTGAAATCTGCATTATTTATGGACCCAAGATACATTACATGATATAAGGAAGAGTTAGATAGAACTCAGATGTTCTAAGCATTGAGGAGCCAGAAATGCTTACATTTTCATTTATAAGCGTGAGGAATTATTATTAATTACCGCTGTTCAGATAAATTATATGAGTATAGTTGATTGTGAGGGGCTCTTCACAAAAAGCTTGCACTGACTCCTAAATTAACATTGTCCATAAACAGTTTTTTCTAAGTGTTTTGCTCTGATATAAAATAGACTGTAGATCGTGTTCAGCAATAGATGTGTTTGAAGTGCTACTAATGGCTTATGCCAAGAACAGTAGGTAACAAACACTTTGTAAAATCCAACATAATTTCTAGTATCTTTGAATAGGATACCACGTAAACCTCTTAGGACATTATCTAAGCAAACATTTTTCCACCTCCCCTGAAAAGAATGCAACAGAGCCTGTTTTTCCCTTCCCCTGGAATAGTACACTGTACTTTCCAAAGTTGTTTCCAAGTCTGGAGAAAGGTGAGCTGAGACAGGGGTTCAGCTCTGATTATTCTGCAAAAAAGTAGTTCTGTATCTTTTACTTTTTATCTGTACCTTTCACAAAATGTGAATTAAGGTTTTGAAAAATTCAACTTGCAGCCATCTTCAGCAAATAATGGGAACCATCTGGACTCATTGGTATGGAAATCAAAACTAATTGATCCTGCCATTTTTGAGCCTTTTACAGAACATGAAAATAGACAATATTATGCTTTCTAGAGTTAATCAAAACTGTACCTCAAATTACTCAGTGGTAGATTATTAAAAATATTTGAATCCTATTTTCACAGTTAAAAGATCTAGATTCACAAAGTGCAAAGAAATTATGTTTCTTAGTTAATGAAGTCTGCTGGCAGAGTGTGAACAAATGTATCTAAAAGCAGGGAAAAATAAAATTAGTATACATTTTTTTCTCTCCATGTCACTGTGAGCGGCACTGATGGCCAGGAACGGCACAAGTTCGGAAGGGAAAGCAGTTCTGATTCTTATTAATTAATTAATTCATCTTCTATAACAGGGTTCACAAAGAGTGTGTTGAATGGCATAAGACAGTTGGGTGCTCGGCCATCCACCCCTTGAGGTGATTGGTCAAGCTCTAAGACACTTATTCTAAAATATCAGAAAGCTAAAACCATAACAATCTTGCATAACAAACCCAGGTGCAAGATAAAGAGTTAGTTTACAAAACCCATAGCAGTGTTTTTCATAGCTTCTGTGAGAACTGCAAAGTTCTCACAGAACGCTGCAGAAAGCTGAAAGATTTCTCTACCAAAGCTTTTCAGCATCCACATCTCCATATACTTTCTCTCCAGGTTTTTTCCTCTCTATCTCCTTCTTAGCCTAGATCGCTTCCATATTTTTCCCAGTCAACAACTCTTCACTGGATAGAAGGAAGCATTGCTGACCCTACACAGAAATTTTCTGATGGTGAGAGATCGCATCTAAAGGCAGCAGTATGCCTGTGAAAATCACAATGTAGTTTTAGGGCTGCAAATTTCTATTTCCTTAGGGAAATAACCACCCTATATATCCTAGTCTGGGAAAGGACTGCACATCTTGTCTTTGCTCTGACTGAGCTTCATTGTATCAGTACAACACTCAAAATGAATCAAACAGTACAAGTTCTAGAAAATACATATATTTAAGCTGGAACAATACGGACAGAAAGAGAAAGAGGTTTGTGGTTGAGTAATAGTTCCCATATCCTGCTAAGAGGCAGTACTAATGAGTAAAGTCACAGATTTCTTAACCCCCTGAAAAACAGAATCAGAATGATTTGGGTTGGAAGGGACCTTAGAGATGATCTAGTTCCAGCCCCCAGTGGTCATTCTTTTCATACTCTTGACCCTTGCCTAGCAATAACTCATAGACACTTGCTTTTTGTAATTGGAACACCTCAATTTTTACTACTGAATGATATTAAGGGGACAAGTGTTTGTCCAATTACAAATAGGATTTTATGATCCTCTACTGGATGATCATGTATGTGAGAAAATACTCTTTTTTCCTGGATAGTCTGTGTTTTTGAGAAGCTAAACCATATCAGAAATGCTAGGCTATCTGCTCTGGAGAAACTGGGAAATCACTGCTTTGAGATTGTTTGATACACATAACATAATTTCTCTTTTTGATAATTAAGCAGGCAATGGTGCTAATCCAAAAACCTTCATACATATACTGAAGACAAGGAACTAAAAAAATCTAACATTTCCTCATTCCTCCTCATCTGCTGAAGAATGGCATTTGGGTGAATGACCCAGGCCAGAAGAAGCCAAATTAAAATGTATTTATGACTGTCAGCACATTGATGTAAGGAGTATCTGAAATCCTGGCAGGATATTGTCATCTTTTCCTGAAACCATTTTTTCTCATTTTATTTTCTTTTTAACCAGTTAGTAATTTCAAAGTTATCTGGATGCACAAACCTACCCCCCCCACCTCCAAACTACAGAAGTTATTTTCTAATGTTTTTCATGCATGTATGTGACTTGCATCTTACTTTGGCATTGCTTGTAAGAACTCCTAGTTATTTTAATAAGCTTTCTATGACAGTACAAAAGTTCATTTATCAGTAAACTGCAGAATGTGGGAAAAACACTGCACATAAATGGGAGAATACATAAACATGAAAAGCTAATGGTCCTCACAGGCTGAGCAAGTAATCTTGATTTTTTAAAAGCAGGAATGTATGGAGATCTAAAACACTTTCAGAAAATCTGTATGAAGAATCCAGATTGCTGATCTTTCTGCAAGTGCAGAAATATTTTTTTAAAAATTATAATTTCAAATACCTAACATGCTCTTGAAGTATTTAGGTGGAATTAATGACTTTTAAAAAAAGATTTAGTAATTTTTAGTCAATCCAGAAGACAAAGATATACATTTTCTAACAGAAGAAGGACTGAAAAGCCTTCAGTTAAAGACATGTGTTTTCTATATCTCCACAAACAGAGATCTCTAAGGGGAAATATACCTCAAACATTTGATCAAAGCTTGTCCAAAATTTTCAGCTCACATATGGAATCGCACTGAAGGTAATCAGATTTCATGTTTGAATGACAGGTTGAGGGACCTCACCCTAGGACTGTATAGTTGGGTTTTTTTAAAAAGATAAAAGGGAGAAAGGCATAATTTCTGAAACCGAAGATACATCTGTGAAAAAAAATGAGGGCTGAGACACAATGTAATGTTTGCTGCTGTAAAATGGAAATAGAGACAAGATATATTTTTATGAAACTTTGAAAGGATTTATTCATCCAAAATCAACACCACTGTAAAATTCATAATAGACTTGCAACTAAAATGATGCAGATTTGGTCCTCCAGCTCTGATTACTCAGCATGTTTATGGGATGGCATGTCAGGTTTTCTGAAATGGTTGCAGTGACAGTGGAGTGCCTTATAGCTACAGCTATGCCTTAATTGCTGAAAATTATTAATTGAAAAAACCTTAGGATAATGTGTCCTAATGAGTAAGGAGTATAGAAAATACCTCAGTGAGAAGCCATTCTTGAATTATTAAGTCAAACTTGGCAGAAACTATCTACCAAAAAATATATTCTGTTTTCCCAGCTGGTAAAGACAAAAACTGTGCATGTCAAAGCCTAGTCTGAACCAAGCTAAGATTATTCTGAAAATCCTACTGTGGAAGACAAGTCTGCGAGCAATTTCACTTTAGTGTCTCTTCTGGATACCTGTAGCATTCAAAGCAATAATTTCATCTTCTGATAGTTCTCAGGAGTAGACACCCATTAAGTAAATTCAGCTCTTTCTCTTTGAGTTCAACAGAAGATCAGAGTAATGATCAAGCCTCTCTCTCCAGCTTGAGAAAAAACAAAACGGTTTGGAATAAATTTGCACCTGGGTTTTGCCCAGTTCTCTGATTGAATGTCTTTGTATGTATCTAATCCAGCCCAGAGTATCTTTGTGTTCTTCAAGAAAAATCATCTCATGTTGTTCCATTAAACTCCCCAATTTTAAGTTATGCCACCATTTCAATGACCACTTAGCAGGTGAAAAAGAAAAGCTAAAATGGGGGTAAGTTCATTACTGTTCGAAAGGCAAACACATGAAACTCAGGACATTTAAAAGTCCTACAGTTCCAGCACAGGTCTTCATCTACATTTCAGTGATGATCATTTAATGCATATTCTTGCAAAAGGATGGGTATAAGAAAAATTGGCAGAATACACTGGAAAAAACATTATACTTTGGATAGCAATTAAGTGTTACTTAATATTTATCTAAGGAACAAAAGGGAGGTGAATGTCTAAAATGTAGATCATGATCAAATAACATTTACAATATAGTAATAATGAAAGAAGGTAGTGTGACTTTAGCTTTTTTGCCTTCCTGATTAGGATGATATTAAAATTATACAATGAGTGATGAGTTTTATAATAAATATGATTAAACTATCTTCAAGCTAAATGATTAAAAAAATCTTTTACCCCTTCCCTCCAGCACAAATATTTACTAAAATTCAGAAGTTTCTTTTGTGCACTATTCTGAAGAGAAAGAAGGGAAATAGTGCCACTCTATAGAAGAGACCTAGAAATCTCTTGACTGGGGAAACAGTCCTCATTTGTGAAAATCACAAGGTCATTTATATATTATTAGTTTCCAGTATCAATTGTGTCAATCTGTCAGTGAACCTGAATTTTCAATGAACTTTAAAACAAAAAATAACCAACTCCAAACCTATGAAGTTACCCTTTTCAGAAAGCTGCCAACTTTGATAATGCATAACCAATTCCTGTCACCTAGTACAACTATTTTTTTCATTCTTTCACAGATTTATGATACTTTAGGTTCCTCTATGTTTGGGGAAACAAGCAAAACTTAGAAGCCCCTGATTTGATAAGAGCTTTTGAACAATATTTTCCTAACTTTTGACAAGATAGCTCAGGGCTAGATCCAATAAAAATGCATTATGCTTCTCCATTGTGAAGCTCTGAAAAATTGATTTTTATATTGGATTGGACCATTGGCTTGTTAAAGAAACTTAACTTGATAACAACACCCTTTATCCCCTCAGGAGCTATCATTTCATGTTAGGAGGACTGAAACAGTGCAGCATATATATGGAGTATTATCTAGCCTTGTGGGGTCAAGGAGTTATCTAGCAGCACAGCCTGAGTCACAGGGCTGAGCACCAGAATAAGAAAGCAGGGCAGAAGGTTCCTCAGGGGACAGAAGACAAGGAAAGAAATCTTTTCCACTCTAGGATATAAAGTTATAGCAGAGCTCTTTGGCAGCCACTTAGCAAGGCTAATATTCTCGTTTCCCTTTTTATAAAGCCACATTCCTTCATTATTTTCAATTGCCAGGGATACATAAAATAAATATAGACAGGGATGAACTCGTCTAATGTAGCTCACTAAACTCCTCTCTTTGGTTTGGTAGTCAATATTTGTTATAGCTCTCTGCTCAGACCACTTGAGTACTCTTAATCCACTTGAAAAGGCTTGTTTGCTTTATGTTATGCTGAGATCACAATTTCATAGAACACTGCTCCTGGCCCAACCTTCACATAAATAATACAGTTTTAAATCCATAAATATGTTCTCATCAAGACTTCACTCGTCATCCAGATTGATTTGTTTTAATATAATTCCTCAATATCTACTTTCTTGAAATCTCATTCCCTTGAAATGTACATTGTAAAGAAAGTGTCATGGTAAGAAACAGTGGGCAGACTCAGAAGTAAGAAGAGGATGATTGATTCATTTTTTAGCTTATAAAAAGTTTTGAGATCAATTTTCTAATACAATGTTCAATGTACTTATTATCCACAAGGTATTTCTACTGTTAAAAATCACTTAGGAGTGGGGTAGCCCTTTGCTTTGAAGAATTGATGGCTCAGTGAGAAGATATGAAGAGATATGTCTGCTTTTTTTCCTCTCTCTGAGTAGCCTGGCCAACCCAAATAAAGATGGAGAAATGGGCTTCTGATAGTTAAATTCTTTCTCAGCTTCAGAAATATGATATGTTTGAGCTTTCCTGGGGAGGCAGGGGATAGACAAAGCAAGGAAGACTTGCCCTGGGCATAAACTGCATTTACATTCTTGATTTTAATAACATTCATTTTAAGATTATATAGGAGGCAGCAACTCTGAATTGCATATGGAAAGGTTTTAAATGATTTCCAGTGGTATAGCTAGCAAATATACTACAACACAAAAAATTTTGCTTCTCCATTTTAAACATAGTTTACCATGAATTTTCAAGCAAACAAATGTGGGAAATTTCTTTGTCCTCAGTACTAGAGGAACACAGCAGGCTAAATGGCAAAATATGGGAATATCACACTTTAGCAAATTGTCTCCTGCCTCTATTCGCTATAATACAGAGAGAGAAGAAAACTAGTCCAGCCTGCCTGACTGCCAGGGATGCTGCAGCTTTCCTGGCTGGCTGGTCTGTTATATCCATTTCTTAATGCAAGGACTGTCTGACAAGATAGGTCCAAAAAAGGAAGGGCACAGACATGCTTCCTTCTCAAGCACCTGGATACCACTCACAAGAGTATGGACACGGGCATACTTTGCCTTGCAGGGATGAAGAGAGCAACAAGAGCTGGATGCTTAGTGAAAGCGAATACAGCTGCTGCTGTCCCTGTATAGCTGTTCTGCTGCGGCCTCAAAGCCAAGGCATTCAATGGGGAGGGAAGAAAAAGAAAGCAACTCTTGGATACACAGATGCAAAAACTTGCAGATTTAAGTGACTCAAATGAATGGAACAATATCTGTTGTTCCAGTTTTATTCAAATCTTATCTGCTTTACATTCACTCTGTATTTTGAGTATACAGAGAATATTTCACATTGTATGTAAACTAATAAAGATCATCCAAGGCAGAAGTACAATGTTGTCTTTGAAGAAATTAAACTGTCATTACAGTTAATTTTAAACTCATATGCTAAGATGAATTTATATTTTATGGTAAATTAAGAGAAAGAGAGTCTATTCCTTTTGAGACTAGTGGTGATCTTTCTCATATTCATTTGCCGCAGAAACATTAATTCACATTCAGTGTAATTCTATCAGGTATACTATATTTGGGTATAATAGCTCAGAGAGTGCAAGAAAACAACTCAGGAATCTTTTGTAGATTACATTTATCCTTTCTCTCAGAGCTACATGGATCTTGCCTGCCCTCAGCTGGATTTATGGAGGGTTCATTGAAAAGTGGTGGTGAGAAATGTATTTGAAAACCAACAATATATCATGTTGTATGAGAAATAATCTTTTCAGTCTCACCAATGCCATTATGTTATAGCTAACAGAGAACAGAGTCCTTCAGGGAATTTCTGAAGCTGAAAAAAAACACAGTAGGAGAAAGACTGAAAATGAAGGTGGGTCAAACAAAATGTTTGACTTAACAACACATTAGAAGAACAGACTTTCTGGTCCTAACTGTGCATAGGACAAAAAATGCCTTTATTTCAACTCAGTCAAATACCATCTATTTTGCTGTCTTCTGGATATATGAGGTTTCCTTCAGCCCCTGAAAAGGAAAATCTCTATAGAAATAACAGAGCACTTTGTGAAGCAGCAGTGGTCAGAGCCGTTCTGCTGAAAAATACATTCACTGGGCAACATCCAGAAAAGCAATCGAGGACTATATGTTCTTCTGTGTTAAATATGTTTCTCTAAAGTTCTGAGAATAAACAGACAAAAAGCCCAGCTAAACTGTAACGATAATTGCCTGTTTTGTAATAAAAATACCAGTTGCCAAGAAGGTCAGACTGATACTTAAAAATTAATGAATCAGCCTTGTACTCCTCATATTTTCTCTCCTTCCCACATCCCATTCCTTGTTATCCTATGAAAAAGTCATGCATTGATGAAGAGTGGGATTAGGAGAGGAAAACAACAAATAAATCCAAAGCCAATTATAGGTTGCATCAAATCCTTGTAGATTACTCACCCTCCCCCTCCATTACTGGGTATGTTTCTGACATCATTCTCCAAGTGATGTGAAAGATGATGTATTGCTATTCCTCTTATAGCCTTCCCCTTGTGTTCTCATCAAATAAAGTACTTCATGAAACAGAGAACTGATCTCAGATCTTTAGAGATCCTATGCCTCTGAAAACTTTTTCAGTGATATTGGATTGATTTATCTTGTTAAAGGTGTCTCCAAAGGTCAGGCTGCTATATGAAAAAACAGTTAAATTATGAAAACCATAATTTTGTTGTTAAATTTAATAAAGCCACTGTCTCTTCCCTCTTCCGTCCTCTCCTGCCCATCTGAGATGAAAGAGACAAGGATGCCCTCATATACCCATCTCTTCCATCCAATATTTGGAAACATAATCCATTTCTGCAACTTATCTTAGGCATCAGCACCTCCTCACCTGCAAAGCTCTCATGATATTTCATCACAACAGCTCCCCACAGGTCCCCAGAGCATGTATGATGGACTGATCGGATGTCACATAAAAGCAAGAGCAACACCTAAGAACTCCTTAGGTCCATCAGAAAGGCGGCATGCTGGCTGAAGTAAAAAGAAAGAAAATCACATGCTATTAAAGCCTTGGTCACATCAAATCTCAAACATCTTAATTTCTCTCTTAATATACTCCTAGAAAAAAGGAACAAGAAGAGCAGTGGAATGTAATGAAAAACTACCATATACAGGATGCCAACATGCTTCCTTATTTCACCAGAAGATATGTTGTGGTCATGAGGAATATTTTTATCCTTTTAAGCTATACTAAAGTTATTTCTTACCTTTCCAGAGGTTGTGCTGTCATCAGGATTCTAACAGAACCATGAATGAATAAAAGTATGCTTTTAATTTTTCTGCCTTCCTGCAAAGGCAAAATGAAGATCTTTTTCTTTCTGCTTGTGTAAATTCCAAGATATCTACAGTATCAATATTATTAGCTACTTTTCTGACATTCTGTTGAGATGTTCAGGAAAAGGTTACAAATTAGATTTCAATTATGAGAACATCAAGTGAAGCACACTAAGGAAACCCTTTCACAGACCCGCAGAATCACAGAACTCAAGAATCACAAAATGGGTAAGGTTGGAAGGGACCACAGAGGGTCATGCAGTCCAGCCTCCCTCCTGAAGCACATGGCAGTCATCCTAGAGCACATGGCACAGAACTGTGTCCAGATGGTTTACTTTAAAAAAGGAAGTAGCAAATCTTGCCTGAACAAGTGCTCTTTCTGGCCCTACACGCTCAAAAGAAGAAGCATCCAAACTACCTGAATACACTACTACAGCAGTGGAATAAGAAGCCAAAGCCAAGAAACCATCACATCCCAGTCTAACTGATTCCTCTGAATAAAATTTCAAAGATAAAGAGGTGGTCTTTGAAGACCAAGAGGACTTCATGAATAGAAAATCACAAATACTTGTTCCCATGAAAAAAGCTGCATCATTCCTGCCACACAAAGAAGTGCAAATGCAATTTTATTAAAGTGGTGTTTAGCTGTTTACGACCACATGGCACTATTTAAAAGTTCCCACTGTTGTCTACACATGAACATTTTCAGTATTTCTCATGCCAACAGGCATGCACAAGAACACAACATAGGAACAAGGACAATGTCATACCCAGCTTTCTTCTCAGAGGTGTTCGGCTTTTATTTTCCTTTGGGAAGCCAAGAGAGACAAATGTGAAATCAATGTAGATGAGCCATTTGGTGCAAGATCAGAATAGTACCCATAGGACAACAGCACCTGTCCTCTACTGACTGGAGATGAGCTACCCCACAGGTTACCCAGGAAGACTCACTTGCAGAAATCAATTAACCCTTACATCAACAAATGCATGAATCATCACTGATTGAAAGATTTTGTGTGTAACCACTATAAAAACCAGAGACATTGATAAACCCAGGCCTCATGAGCTTTGCCTACCCCCAACTTGCACACATTCAAGATGCAGAGACAGTTACTTCTTAAATATATCCAGTCCTAGAAATGGGAAGACGCACTCAAAGGACAACAACTGGCAGTAGGGAAGGCTATTCAGTTACTCGCTGAAGTGATCAGGCACTCAGGAAACAGGATGTTTAGAAGCAAAATATTTTATATTGTTTTTTTTCTTTAAACTTTGATTGACCAAGATAAGATTCTGAGTCTTCCTCATTTTAAAACATGCCTAGTATTTTTATACTTAACATGTTGCATTCAAGGAATTTATGTGAAATAAACTATTATTGAAATATCTGAACTCTGTGATGCATCTTACTGATGTCTTTAAATATAAATGGAGCAGGAAGTACTTTGCTTTTATGTTGCATCATCAGCTGAAGATAGAAAGCTCCACTTCTTAAATTGTGTGGTACTTCATTTCCAACCAAATGCAATGCCATCACCACAGAAGCATTAAATATTAAATGGCAAGTTTTAGTGAAGCAGCTTGGATTACACTAAGTCAGTAAAAGTCCGTTCAATACCAACAAACCCATACAATATGTATGGCCTATAATTGCATTCTTTGGGATAACTTGTCTGCTGAGTTTTGCAGAAAGCAACATCACAGGAAATAATTAAAATGCTTACATGCATACAAAAACCCATTGCAAAGGATTGAACTCCTGGTGCTTGGCCTTGTGCAGCTGATTATTCTACTGGGAGCTCTGTAGCAGACACTGTGTTTGAGGAGTTAGTAACCTTGGACAAGCCACTACTGTGCCTTGTACTGAGGGTGTAAGGAGCCCATCGTTTAGCACGGGCAGGCACTGTAAGGGAACTTGCTGACATGTCCCATGCCAGCCTCTGACATTACTGGTGTTAGAGCAGAGAGAGCATCCAGTCTATCAGGAGATGATACATGGGTTGGATTTTTACACAAGATAAAAGGCACCGCAGCATTGGAGGGGGCAGGAACCTCTCTGTGGTTGGCACCTGTGCAGAATGCCATGGGGAAAATCTATTCAGGACCTGTTTGATGCTGCATGGAAACAAGATTCCTAGCATCTGAAGGGATAGAACATGTACTCTCTATCTGTATTCCTCTTTTTATTCTGTTTCATTAAGACAGCTATTTTATTAAACTGGTTTTTGCCAAACCCTCCTCGTAGAGATTCTGAAAGAATCCTCTCACCACTATCAATACCCGTGAAGAGCAGTTTTCTTTTGATTTGTAACATATCACAATTATGCAATAATAGAGGGGCTTATGCTGTGTCACCTTAAGGTAAAAACTTATAATAAGACATACATATCATTCAGTAGTATACATCTTTGCATTGAAAGGAATTAAGTAACTATGTGAAGTTACTGTGGCAGAAGATGATTACAGGAAGTCCACATGGATATCTAAAATGCAGTTCAAGCACATCTTGTCTCCATAAAAGCCCTTGCGTGGAGGCACAAAGGGTTGTAAGAGCTGATACCTCCTAGGAAGAGTCCGGCTTCGCTCACCAGGACCCCACCCCCAAATGCTTCTCAAATACCTCGCTTTTTTTGATGGCTTTCTCTCCAGACAAGTGTCCACCTTAAGCCTGCTGTAGTGTTTGATCCTATGTCTCCTGCAAAAGTCATCATCTTTTTGCAGCCTTCCTTCTGCCCTCTGATCTGGCCACCAGACTTTCCTTCTCTAGCCCATAATTTAAGTACTGCTCTTCAGCACCTGCAGCCCATCAGTGGCCATTTTCAAGTCAAACACCCTTCTTTTAGGTTATTGATCCCGAAGAGTTTCTGATCGCATTGCAAATAACACAGGTGTTACTCTTACAGCTTTTTTGCAGACTTTAGTACATTGGTGTTTTAGGTGATTACACTCAGTAATGGTTCTTTAACATAAAAAAGCCTGCAGTAAATGTCTCAAAAGGAAACATATTTCAGGTTTAGCTCAGTGCTACTACATTAGTGTTCAATGAACACAAATGCATGCTTATTCCAATATAGATTAACACTCTAATATTTTATTTAAACACATTCTAGTATATTTAAATCTTCAAATAAATTTAAAAAATGCAAACCTACTCTAACAAATGAAGGTTACTTCATATTTGAAAAGCCTTGGCAAATTAATCACAGCATGACCATAAAAGATGAGGAAATACTGTGGTTATAGTCAGATGTAAATTTGAAAATTTGTTAAAAGTTATTGACCAGAAATGGTCAAATCACAGCAGTCACATCTGATATTAGTCAGAATAACAGTGTAATGAGAAAGATACCAGCTTTGAATGACATTTTACTGCACTTATATACCCATAAAACATAATTGTATTTGACAGATTTGAAAATATTCCTTCATAGCAAGAGAGCCATACCTGATGGATGTCATGACCACCTCCAGTACTTGATTATTGTGGCTAGATCAAGGTTTATTAGAAGTCTGATATAATTTTCCACTCTTTTGCCCTAATCATGCACAATTACTTTTTTGTTTCTTGGCATTCATATAGTTCTGTTCTGTCACATTTGCACCAGATGCATCCTAATTTGATGAGTAGTTCCAATGAAAACAGTGGGAATACTACCCAAAAGTCAACAGTATTTCAGAGCTTAGTCCATAGAAAAATTGTTCTTTAGACAAGAAGAATCTTCCATGGTTACTATGAAACATTTTAGTAAATTAAATGTTGACCAAAAATCCACCAAAGAGTAAACTGTGTTGTAAACTGTACCCCCGTTCACACTGATAGGGTAGTATTTTGGCTTTACAACGTATACCAGGCCTACAGGACTTCCGAAGTACTAATCTTTCCTCATATATGTTGTATTGTTGTCAAACCTGAATTTTAATCTTAGAATCTGGGACATGTGAGTTTTAAAACACATTTTCTAGTTTATTTGCTCACTGCATATTGATTTGAAATAGCGAGGCATAATATATCCATGCTGCAATAGCACCGCACTTTTCAATAAATGACTATAATATGACTAATACCAGCTGCTACCAAAATGATTGGTACTGATGTTACCAGTGTGTCATGGTGTTCATGCTTATTTTGTGCCCCACTAGACTGTATTTTGCACTTCTTTCCAGTCCCTGTCCTTTATGTTATGAGGAATAAGAAGTTTCAGTCCTTGTCTCCTTGTCTTGCCTCATCTCTCCTTATCCAGGAATTTAGTCCTGACCCTAGATATTAGATCAGATATCTAGGAGATATCAGATGAGTGTAGATGGATAAGGAGGATGGAAGGGAGGAGGGACTCAAACATTCCTATGTGCATTTACAGTCTATCAGCATCACATGACCTTTTGCCTGAATGTATTAATAGTATCTCAATACTTGGTTATAAAAATATAGTTTATCACTAACTGGAAACACCTCATTTGATGCTCCTAAAAGAACCATTCTCCATTGCATTAAAAAAATAAATAAATTTCAGAAAATGGCATAAGCCTCAATGGGGAAGAATCACTGATGAAAAATGGATGAGAATAAGCTCTGAATGGGCTTGAAATCAGGTACGAGTCAATTCCAGAGGGAATCTTCATGTCTACAGATAATTGATAAATAATGAAAACCACTTTGGCAAATCCGTCTCAGAGTACATAATATTTCTTAACAAGGGTTAATTGGTTATTAGGAATTTGTTCAGCCTGACATATTTTTATCTGCCTCAGGATGAACACTGCACAGTTGTCTTTATTTGGCCATGTGTTTTTCTTCCTTGTAAGAAAAAGTATTTTTTTCTTACAGCATGTATTCAAAGTGAAATTCATAGAGCAAAAAGGAAGAACGCAGAACTTTCTTCATTACTGAATATCCAAGTCAAAGAAGCATTAATTTAAGTTCTCCATATCTGTGTCCTTTCTGTAGAGTCCACAAGATGAGAAGAGAAAAGGAAGATGCATAAGAGGTCTCTCGGGATCTCTTCCAGCTCTCATTTCCCATGATTTTTGTGGGCTGTTTTTGAGATATGGTAAATGAAAGAAGAATAAGATCAAGAAGCAGTAGCAATGGCATAAACTGAAGTAGAAAAGAAGGGGCAGTCAAGAGAGATAGAACAGAGTTTCAGTACCAACCTATCATTTCAGGCTGAACCACAACAGATTTATTTAGCAAAAGCAGCTCTTATAATGGCTATTGGGAAAACAGTTAATGTTTTAATAACTGCAGGACTAAACCATTAAAAAATAAAGATCCCCACTGAGAGCAAATATGCATCAACAGTAAATTTATGTTATTTGCTTATCAGTTTTAAGTTCTATAGTTACAAATATTTAAACTTGCTTTTTCTTGAAAAATTTTAAAGAAGGAAACAGTTCAGTATTATCCTTACATAATTCTTGGAATTCATAAAAAAAATTAAAATACAATAACTTGATATTTCCTCAAAACAGAGCAGTAGAAAAATCACTGTGTGCTTCAAGTAAACACACATTACGTGCTTGGTGAGATATTCCAAATAATGAGTACATGCTGACTTGTGCAAGAGGCCTACATACTTCAACTTGAATATACTTCTCTGTAGCTAATGCAAATGAAGAAAAACTATCATATTTAGGCATAAAGGGAAAAAAACCCAGCACATATTCCAGTTTGTTATGTAAACAAGAGGCATGATTACCCCTCACAGCAGTACAGTCATAAATTCCAGCTAAGAAAAATTTTGACTTCGACTGGCCTGAGATGAGAATCAGCCCCAGATGACCTTTGCAGGAGGTAATACAATCTTCTTTTTTATACAAATACAATTTGAAATATGGATTCTGCTGCTTCCTAGACAACTGTTCAGGAACCGCACTTAGGAGTAACGCTAAGTGAAATTCTGTAGTGAACCTCAGGTCCTGTGACAGTTTTTCTCAGCTGATGCCCTTTGAAAACAGTAGCATAAAGAGGCTGAAGAGGTTTTTGTATGCTAAGTATTTCTTGACATAGCAATGTTGATATTTATATGACTTCTGTTTAAAGCTGCTCTTTACTTGTATTTTTAAAAATTTTTCTCTGTAACTTGCAGCTTTTTAAATTTTCTCTTTAATGCTTGCTGCTCCTTCCTACTGAAGATGTCTTCTTTCCTGGCCTCCTCATGCTCTATATATTTAGATTTTAAGGACACTAAACTTCTCAAATATTTCTGTACTGGTATTTTAAGATTTAGCTGTATAAAGGGAAGATATTTTGGTGTTCCTGGTTGTTAAAATCCTGTTGTGACAGACTTCCATCACATACACAAAGCAGATTAAAGTAGACAGAAGAGTGAAGAGAAGGCAGGTACAAGCTAAACCAGGCAGATAAAAAAGGACTAATTTGGGGGACTTTCATTAATCTCTAGTGCTTCATCTCTTCCTGAGTAGAGTGACACTGAGACTAATGGACCTATGAAGCATCACCAGAGAATGCAAAATTCAAACTACTTTACTGTAAAATGCTTTGATAGAGATATCCATACAATACTAACATGAAATTTTCTGTAGCATTTATTCTTTTCTACAGCATTTATTTTTAGGTGACTGACAAGATTTAAAATATTGTATTGGAGAGCATTTATTTTTAGGTAACTGACAAGATTTAAAATATTGTATTGGTTTCTTTCTCTACCAGCATTTCTTTAAAATGTAGGCCTTCAAAATAATTTGACTTGCTTCTGTTGACTATGAAAAAGGGTGCCAAACATGAATCTCAAATTACCTTGGAAATGTCACAAAAAAAGTAAAAGAGAAATAAGATTTTTCTAAAAGCTGTATGTTGAAGACAGTACCAGCAAATCAATGACAGCTAAATCGAGCAAATAAAATCTTTGTTTTTTCATTTACTCAATGGTTTTCAGTCTGATGTCTGACAATGCTGTAAGATGCATAAGAGTGAAGGAGGAAAGGTAGAGCTTTTTAAGAGAAAAGCTTCTCAGGGTGTTTGAAACAAATGAGGAAAAAAACCTTGAAAGTTTGAATTTACAGTCTAGGCATATACACTACTCCTTTGAGCCAATTCTAGCATCTTGAATGCACTCATTTGCTGTAATGACTCTAGTTAACTATACAGGAATTCAAAGTTCTTAATCCTATTCTAATTTGCAGGGTTCCTTTTTCATCAGTCAATTACATACATTGAATTTGGAATACTAATCTGTTTTTTATCCAGTGGCTTCCCTTGCCAAAAATCTCTGCCTAATATCAAGGCAGATACTCCTTTTATAAAATCATCTGAATTAGATCCTTAACATTACCTGGCACTACGCTCGGCAGCCAACAACACTTTGTTGCTATCCAGCTCTGGTGGTGTTATAGTTCCTTAAGTAACTCAGATTCAGCTACTTCCTAACGAGGAAGGCCTCGGGCTGTCATGCATCTTGCAAAGGGTTTTGATCCTGTAGGAAGCTCTAGTTACCCTAGGTGATTAGATTCTTAATATAGACCTCTTCTTCACTGCACTGTTTCAGGTGAAAAATGTTTTGTAAGCACATTTTTCTCCAAATAGAGAATACCTAATGCAAATAGGCATGAGTTGGCTGCAGCCAGACCAGCGATTAGAGGTTCAGCCAGGATATAAGAGCTGCAAGTTCACATCATCCTTTCAATGCTTGGTTAATTATTTACATAAAGTGGAAGAGTTCCAACAAGAAAGAAAACAGGTGCTCAAGCTAAAACACTCAATTGTTTAATGATGGGGATTCCTAGAGGATATAGATTGCCTTTCCTGAGCTGAATTCAGCAGACTGGGGATTTGAATTCAGGCCAATGCTGTAATTGCTAAGATAATGCATTTCTAGGATAAGTGAAGTTTTGGGGCTTTTTAAAATTTTATTTCACATACAAAAATTAAACATATAATTGTGTGAGAAGTTTGTTTTCACAGGACCAAAAGATAAGAAAGATCCTTATACAATCATGGAACCATTTAGGTTGGAAAAAACCTCCAAAATTTTTGAGTCCAATCTTCAACCGAACACCACCTTGTCAACTAGACCACAGCACTAAATGCCACACCTGGTCATTTCTTGAACACCTCTAGGGATGGTGAGTCCACCACCTGGGCAGCCCGTCCCGATGCTCAACCACCCCTTCCATGAAGAAATTCTTCCTAATATCCAACCGAAACCTGCCCTGGTGTGAGGGGCAAATGGGTGCGACTTGAGGTCATATCCTCTTGCCTGTCACTTGTTGAGTGGGAGAAGAGGCCAATCCCCACCTAGTACAACCTCCTTTCAGGCAGTTGTAGAGAGCAATAGGGTCTCACCCAAGTCTCCTCTTCTCCAGGTTAAACAACCCCAGTTCTTTCAGCCATTCCTCAGGTAATTTACTCTGTAGACTCTTCAGCTCCGTTGCCCTTCTCTGGACAAAATCTAGAACCTCAATGCCTTTTTAGAACCGAGGAGCCCAAAATTGAGCACAGGACTTGAGGTGCAACCTCACCAATGCCGAGTACAAGGGAACAATCACTTCGCTGGTCCTGCTGGCCACAAAAGTTTCGATACAAGTCAGGTTGCCATTGCCCTTCTTGGCCACCTGGGCATACGCTGGCTCAAGTTCAGCTAACCGCCAACAAGCACACCCAGATCTTTTTCTGCTGGGTTATTCTGTTTATCAGTGGGCCACTGCCTTTGAACACTTCAGATTTTTTTTTTAATTTTTCAAAGAAAAAGGAAACGAAAAAGAATACAGCGATCCCTAGTCTGGGAACCATCAGCAAAACATTTCTATCCAATCATTTCAATAGCCCCTTCATCATGCGATTAACTCTGCCCGTGCATTTTAGGGGAAGGCGTCTAACCAAAGGCTGGAGACCCTCTAAAGAACTTTGGGGTGTTCGAATGGTACCTATGGACCAGTAGTCGTAGCATAGCATAGCATAGCATAGCATAGCATAGCATAGAATAGAATAGAATAGAATAGAATAGAATACAATACAATACAATAGAATACAATAGAATACAATAGAATACTATACAATAATGGAAGGGATAAACAGTGATCATCTAGTCCAACTTCCTGACCACTTCAGCACTGACCAGAGGTTCAAGCATGTTATTGACGGCATTGTCTAAATGCCTCTTTGACACTGAAAGGCTTGGGACACCACCTCTCTAGGAAGGTTCTTAGAGTGTTTGACCACCCTCCCAGTAAAGAAATACTTCCTAACATCTAGTCTAAACCTCCCCCAGTGCAGCTTTCAACTGTTCCCACATGTTGTCTCACTGGATCCCATGGAGAAGAGATCAGTAATTATGTTCAGACCAAGGGGGCCCCTGAAGTCTCTCAGTTTAATAGTACGATAAAGAAGACAGATCCTGGCCTCTTCTGCCACTGGGGTATTTGCACAATTCTATGGGGATGATCTTGCTTTATTCCTTTGCAAATAGCTGGGACATGGGTCTTTAGACAAGGTTTCCCTTATTTGATACATGCAGGAGAAGACAAATGCACACAACACAGTCCAGCGCATTTCAGAACATATCATATCCCAGCTAATGTCATAGCCAAACTTGGAAGAAATACCGAGTACCTTGATTCTTCTGCTTGCAAATAACATTTCTTTGACAACAGACCGTGATGAAACATTCATTTCATAATAGTTATATCCTGAATGAATGATCATGTTATGTTAATCAGCATTACTTAGAGATTTCTAGATTTATGCAATATGGCTGTAGAATGTAATTTTGGAATTTAGAAAAAAATTAGTGAATGCCATTTTTGTTCTTGAACTCACAGCTGGCAATGCCACCATCAACATGTAACAATTTCTGTCAAGGAAAACTAAATCTAGCTAGCTAGATATGAATTTGTCAAAAGGAAAACAACATCCATGACACCAATATGTTTTGACAAGAATTTAGACAACTATATGAACATCTCAGAAGAAATGTCAATCATATCAGGAAAAAGTCAAGAAATTAAAATTACTATGGCTGGCTTTGTGCATTTTAAAAATTATTGTTAATATTTAATAAATGCACTTTAAAATCATTAATTAAAGCATTCTCTCTCCTCCCCCAATTAAAATAAATACATTAGATTCACTAGATTCAGAAAAAAACCCTGTTCTTTTTACATGGATCAGAAAAAGCATCTCAGACAACAGCTCTATCAGGGGTACTAGTTACCAATGTTGCAAGTCTTATATACCTTCACTGTAGCATCTCTTAAGGGAGTTTGAGCACTTCTGTTTTGATATTTATAGTTATATAATTACATTTATTACTTGGGTGCACAATCATGTACAACAAGAGAATAAACATATATGATGTATTTCTTCACTTTCAGTTTCAGTGTATCATGATGGATAAGGTCCAGGATAAGATTCTGAAAAGCCAGGATACCATTAAATATTTGATGACTGTTAGGTGCCAAGCTATTTTTTGCAATTCATGGCACTGTTTCCTCATATAAAAATAAGTGCGTATACAGTATTCAGTGTTTGTCTGCGAGACAGAAACACAGAGGGAGGATACAATACTCATTTAAATAAATGAAATTTACTTCATTGGGGAAGGATTTTAGCTACTGATGACCTGAGTAAGAGATACTAAATGATCCTATTCCGTTTGGCATTCTGCTAACATACAGACCTGGCACATTTTTATCTGTATGTCCTTCCTGTTTCAAAATATTTCTTCTTTATAAAGAGCTGGACTTAGTTCCACGTGACTTGGTTCCAATCATTATCTCTTGGATCAAGGTGGTCATTATTATCCATGTGAATTGACAAATAAATATCCCTCATATTATAATACGAAAACACAGAAGGAAAGCCCCTGGTTTGGTATAATTTTATAACTGCTGAAGACATTAACTCCATCAAGTTCACATCTGATAAAAATTCAGAAAAGTGAAATTTTTCTGAGCTGGCTACGATGCTTCTTCCCATAGTACTATGGCAGATTAATAATATACTCTCTCTCTCTCCCCCCGCCCCTCAGTTATTTTCTTTCCAAAAAAACATGCAAAGAAAAAATGCATGAAGGTAACAAAATGATCATTGGAATGAAACAGGCATTTTAATGTATCAAAATAATATAGGTTCTGGGAAACAAATTTTCCTACAAGTTTTTACATCGATCTTCTAATAAAAGCATTTCAGAAATGGAATTTTCATTTCCCTCCCACAAAAAAATCACTCGGAACACAAAACTCTCTAAGGTTTTAACACATCTAGAAAGATAATATTAATTTAGATTAAAAAGTTTGATGAGTCTAGCCAATTCCATTTAAGAACCATTCAATCTCATTTTAAATGTCATGTTCTCTAAATATTCTCTAACAATTTTAAAGTAAGTAAAGGACACATAGTATTGGTAAAATGTGAGAAAAGATCAGGTCTAATTAATATTTTCTCTTAAAGGGAACTATTCTCTATCAAAATTTGTTATACTGCCATGTGTAGCCAGCAGTTTACAATAAGGAGAGCAATAATGTTTTCTTCTATTACTGTTGTGAGGATAAACTAAATAATTTCTACGTGTATGCAGTATTTTGTGCAGTAATGTAATATCTAGCTCTAATGTAATTATTACATTATCATTACATAATGTAATTCTTATGTAAACATTATTATTACAGGTCTCACAGAATTTGGCAAATATATGCACTTGTTTAATATTTTCCTAGTTCCTTTCAGCCATCTGTTCATAAAGGTGGCAGATTCTGAGGAACTAGTTGTAGTTTAAAGGGTTTACCACATTCTAGTTTTAATCATGATTAATGTGAACAATTCAAATCCATGTTCTATAAAGACATAAAGGTTATCCATTGCTCTAAAAGTGATACGCTGAATTACAATCTCCCAGCAATAAAACATCATCAAATAAATCCTGACTTATGTTTATTACTACTATTGTTCACTACTATTGAGTAATACTAAGAATATTTTTAGACTCTTTATACTAAAATGCTTTCAAACATAGGCTACTTGTCGAAAAATAAAATTTATGTGAATGGTATCTTGAACTGAGTAAAATTATGCTATTTTGCATCATCTTTGAGAAGGATGCTTGCACTACTGTATCATAAAGTAGCCTTACTCCAGTTTTCTGGGTTGCTTTTGTCCTGTTACTGCCAGTAATATATGTGCCTCAAAGTGGAAGAAAACTGCTTTGTCTGCATATCCTCCTGAGCTGTAGCTGCTGTGTTTCATCCTGCAGGACCAAGTTGTGACTACACCTTTTTTAGCTGACCCCATTCCCCTCATGCATTCAAAGTGTAACTGGGGACCAAAAAAGCAAAACAAAAAACCCAGCCATTCAAACAAAAAAAAAGTTTTGCTGTAAATCTGTATTGCTGAAAACCCCACAGATTTAGAGAGAAGTGGTAAGCTATTCTGTTGCCCTCGTCCACAACACAAAACCCACAAACCAGCCACAACCAAACCACATGTGGGCCACAACATCAGAAGCTAACTAGAAAATTGGCTCAAAGCAGGTGCTATCTTGAGGATAGTTCTGCATTCAGTAGAAACTTGCCTTGATTTATCAAAAGACGTGTGTTTATCCCACTGCAGATATTTGTGAAAGCCGTTGAGAAGCAAGAAAGAAAGTATCCTGCAAGACAGTTGCAGCATACACCAGATTCCCTTTGCCTGGCTACAAGGACAGTTTCATGGCTTACTGAGTGTGCAACGTGCATTTTAACTCATAGTTTGTACCATCAACATATATTAGAAGTCATTATTAAAGATAAACCAATATCAAAAGCAAATTTAAGTTTGAATTAAAATTGTGTTGTTTTGCATTGCTCCTGCTTGTGGTTTGTACAAAATCTGCTAAATCTGTGAAAAATTCTAGGCACACCAGTGAGTCTGCTAACAACAGGTGTTCTGGAAAGTATATCAAGTTTTCTGACTAGCAAGGACATTTTTAAAAGAAAGAGGGCTAAGGGTTAAGTTCAGTCATCCTTCTTGCCACAAGACAATACCATGGGAAGCACATCTGTCTGTGCTATTGGCAGTGGTACACGTGTGTTTTAACATTCACGGTCAATGCTTGCAGTCAGACATTTGGGACTTAACATACTTGTAACAAAATAACAACAGCATATACCATCTGCTGCAGGTGTACACTTCAAAATATTGCTCTAGTACACACACATTTTGTAAATATTCATGTCTCAAGGTGAGTCCCACTTTCATTTCTACTTTGCATATCAAACTACATATTTTACTTAGGTTAGACATATTTTCTTATTTGAAAGACTCAACAAAAGGCTTTTAGGGATAACTCTTAGTTACAGAGGGAAATTCTCTGTTGTCCATGGAAACAGCATGGAAAGTGACCTACGTTTTTCTGGTAACTCGGTGTGTGCCGCCACTGCCATTTGCCCAGAGAAGCTGTGGATGCCCCATTCCTGGAAATATTCAAGGCCAGTTTGCATGGGGCTCTGAGCAATCTTGTCTAGTGAATGGCATCTCTGCCCACGGCTGTAGAGTTGGAATTAGACGATCTTTAAGGTCTCTTCCAACCCAAACCTTTCTACGATTCTGTGATCTAAAGGCATTGGATGACATCACTGAACAGATCACTACAGTATGGATTTAGTCTTACCTGTGTAATTATTGTTTATTGCATTATCTTCAGCATTTCCTTAGAAATTCTTACAGTTCAGAAGCATTGGGGCTGACTGGTAGGTGACAGCAGCTGCAGAAATTCGTATCAAAGACTAGAAGAACTCCCTCCAGGGCCAGGATAGCCATGTGGCTCATGCTGCTGGATTTATTATCAGAAATAGTCACAGGTGTTTTAAGTATTACTTGTAGTATTAAATTCCCTTTTTAAAGTATTTTTTTTGTTAAAGCCACTTCATAGACCTCTGCATGACTTTTTTACTAACTGGAAGAAACATCCTAGAAATTGAAATTGATAATGAGTTTGTTTCCTGAAGCACTGATTTTTCTCTTATGCTAAAATGCAAGATATTGATTTGTAGAGTTTCCTCTCAATATTGAAATACATCTATATATTCTGATGGCATGTTTAGTCTACATTTTACATTGGTCTGCGAGCTTTCTCATACATTCATGTTGATCATCTTGTAACTGTTTTCTTCTGGATATTTGTGACTACTGTAGTTGCTATTAGAGGGAATATTTCTTTACTGTATTTGTGATAAATATTATCTTGTTTTGTGTCAAGGCATTTTGCCCTAATCTTTTCTGAGCAGTGATTCTGCTTTCATTCTGTCTGAACACCTCCATGACATATTTGGATAAACAACTATACTGAGTGCGGAAATGTGGTGCTGACCGTGTCACGATTCTTTATTAGGAGAGATGCAAAAAATTTCTAGTTTTGTCTTTGCATAGAATTGTTAGAGTTGCAAAAGACCTCTAAGATTACTGAGTCCAACTGCTAAAGGAGCACCATGTTCAGTACTAAACCACTAAACTACCACCTAAGTGCCACAACTACACAGTTTTTGAACGCTGCCAGGGATGGTGACTCCACCATTTTCTGGGAAGCCTGTTCCAATGTCTGACCACTCTTTCACCAAAGGACTTTTTTCTAATATCGAATCTAAACCTCCCTCGGAGCTCCTTGAAGCCATTTCCTCTTGTCCTAGCACTCATTACTTAGGAGAAGAGACTGACACCCATCTTGCTCCTGCCTCCTTTCAGTCAGTTGTAGAGAGTGATAATGCCTCCTCTGAGCCTCCTTTCTTCCAGGCTAAACATCCCCAGCTCCCTCAGCAGCTCCTCATAAGCTTTGTGCCTTAGACCCTTCACCAGCTCCATTGCCCTTCTCTGGACTCACTCCAGCACCTCAATGTTTTTCTTGTAGTAAGCGGCCCAAAACTGAACACAGGACTAGAGATGCAGCCTCACCAGTGCGGAGTACAGGGGGAAAGCATTCTTTTAATTGTAAAATATTAATTATGAGACCAAGGCTTCTCCTGTTCCCTGTTGCTATTCTAGTGTCAATATGATTGGCTGCATGCTCTGTGGTATTTTAATATAGACACTTCATTTTCCTATTGTGAACAAAACTAATTTCTCAAACTGTTTAAATGCAGTGTAATATATATTATAGTTCCCATTTTGATTAAGTCTTCCAGAATTCACATAACAGTTAGTATCACATTGCACATTCTCTCAGCTCCCCTGTGAATCCATTCAGCTTTTGCAAAGAAATTGGTTAATTGGTGAGTCTAAAAAATAACTGCGAGCAAGAGAGCTTAATAACACACAGACATTTACGACGGCTTACATACACACCAAACTTTAAAAAACAGCTAAAATGTAAGTGTTTCGTAATGGTAAAGAGTATATCGTAGATTGTGAAGTACAGTTAGTCAACTAAACTGTAGAAAATACTGACATTTCCAGAGAAGAAAATTGAAGTTCAGCAAGATTTAGATGCTTCTTAATGCTATTTGAAAATCCCTAGGAAGTGTTTAACTAATGATATATGGGGGGTTTAATATTTGGTCTACTCCTTTAAAATGTTATTATACACAAAGACCTGCAAAGCATTAAAATAAAACTGAAATAAATAAAATGAATACTGAATGTTAAATTCCCAGCTTTTAGACTGAGTTGAACTTTTTGAAGAATGATCCTTCCTTGACACCGACACACAATTTTTTTTTTTTGTGTACCAGCTGGATTTCATTGCCATAAGAAAACTGTCTACCTCAAAGGCAAATTCAAGGATGAGTCATTCAGATCTTTAACAAGAAACACAGATGGAAAAATGCCACAGCTGCACAGAGCTGGAAGCAGAAAAGTGCATGACCTTAATGAATATGCTTTTACATTTGACAGATTCCATCAGAAAACTTGCAGTAGCTGCAGAATCCCATGGAACCATAAAAACATTTCTGCATTGTTTTATCCCACCGTTGCAAGAAAAAATGTGTGATTAGAAATATAACATGGAAACTGCTTTTTACCCTTATTGCCTAGATCTGATATATTCCTGGAATAAAAATTCAATATAGAAGTGTAACAGCCATAAAAATGCATGTTTGGTTTTTTCATTTCCTTTTTATCCATGTTTTTATTATCTTCCATGACTTTTGCATTCCAAAATATTTTCTTTTATCTCTTATTTGTTTTCTTTTCTCCTCTCCAATTTTTGCAAATTTTTTCTCGTCTTCTAAGGAATGTCCTTCCTTTCTTTGACACATCTGCTGAACTTCAACAAGGAAAAATATGCACCTCAGATGTAATAACCCTGTGCAGCAATTCATGCCAGAGTGTTATTAGAGAGAAAGCAGCCTTTCAGAAAAGGATCTAATGTATGCGGGATCCATGGCCAGGCCAAAATCTCTAGCCCTTATGTATCCCAGGATGGGAACAACGTCTGAGAGTGCCTCATTCTCAGAGAGGACAACTCTTACATCAACATTCTGGATGTGCATCTTAAGAGGCGGGCTGGCAATAAGCAGGGAAAAGCTGTTATTTCAGTAAAGGCCATGACAGATTCAGTTCAGATTCCTACTTATTAGTTGTATTCACAAGTGTTCACAGCCTATTACTAAAGAAAGCATTTAATGCTCTAAATCACTCCCACTGTTAAACCAAAAAGAGTAACACTCCCTTCCCTCCATGTATAATGTATTACAATGAGCAGAATCAGAGAAGAATATTGGATGTAGATGCTTTTTTCTTCCCATATATAACAAAATACAGAATTTCCTGGGCATAGACAGTAGTGGAGAGCAAGTTAATATTTGATTGGGCACTGCTTAAGAATGATCTAAAAATAAAAGAGGAAGGGCAAAAAAGATATTGTCTATCCTCTGAGTAGTCTTCTTAAGAGTTCAGGGATTTAAACCTTAAATGTGGCTACACAGATAAGACCCTAATCTTCAAGTGTAACCTTTTCTTCCCAACATCAGTTGTTCTGTACTCAATTAGGCAATGACATTCTAAAGAATCATTTGTCCTGTTCAGTAATACAGCTTTCTTATGTACAGAAGAAATGTTAGCCACAAGTATCAATATATCTCTTTTATTCAGAGGCACACAGCCATATGTCACTTACTGGAATATCAGAGCTGATGATACTGGTGAGACAAGCCAAATGCTGAAAGCTCTGCTGTTTATTGAAGAAAGAAATAAGATTGATATATACTGTGGGTCAGTCTTGGCAAAGGAAGGATCATTTAATGTTCCATCCCCTCTATTTCCCTTATCAAAGTACTTTTATTTTATTCTCATTGGCTAGACACTACTCTATTTTCAATTCCTGACTTGTTTCCCTGATTTTCTGCTGTTTAAACAGCCTTGATTTTGCATAGCTTCTCATGCTAAATCACTGTTTAAAGCTGTTTGATCCCTAACTCTGATCATACCCCGCAAGGAACATCCAGAAGATATTTCTTCCACAATATAACTAACACAGTTTAGAGATCCTATTGGAGCTGCCACTTAAAGCAGCTATCCATTTATGACCTGATCTAAATAAAGTTTCTCTAATCAAAATTGCTAAAATAGGAGAATATTGCGGAAGAACATGGAAAAGATATAGAGCCATAGCATAAAAAAAATATTTACATAAGATCAAACACACCTGTAATGCAACAACACTGAAATCAGGAGTTTATATCACAGGATGAATCCAGTCCTGACATATTCTATGAATAAGGAAGGTTTAATGGCAATACAACTACGAGATATAATCCTGTAATCTTACTCTACAAATTACTTCTATTCACTAGAAAGGCTGGTAGGGGGTAGGTTTCTTGCAAGAGAAGATAAAATATGGATTTCCAGGTCACAGCCAGGATTCTAGGTATTTTTGAAAATCAAATAATAGCATAAGAGATTTTTCAGTCTTCAAACTCTACAGTTGATCCCAGTTTTTGCCTGGAGTGCATGGATACTGACACAGTGAAAGTATTTCTGAGAACAGATCTGGATCCAGCTATTCCAGAGGGTCTCCAGCATGCTGCACATCCAGCAGCCCTCCCCTGAGGCTGACTTTGTCACCTCTGTGATGCAGAGTATCTAACATTTCCTGGTCTGAAACATGAGACTTAAAATCAACTCCTGACCCTGCTTTAGGTCTCCATGGTTACAGTACAGTCAGTTGCTGCTTTGTACACAGGAATAGATGTGATTTTTAAAAACTCAAGCTGCATTTATAGAATGACAATCTCAGTTGTGACTCCCCCCCCCCCCACCCCACACTCGAGAAACCATAAAAGCGTT
>VZTI01005358.1:10842-110070 GCA_013397865.1 Struthidea cinerea | reverse complement strand
CCCCCCCACCCCCCCAACTTAGGAGAACATATAAATCTGTTTTCATAAGAGAGGGCAAATGTAAAGGTATCCCAGCCCAGAAAGACAAGCTGCTCAGATAAAAAAGTTCAGAGGGCAGGAGTTATGATAGGAGAGACCAGCTTAAAGGTTTTGAGACTGAAGCCTCATAAGGGCCAAGTAACAACCATTTGTGCAGACTGTTTTTCTTCCCAAAGCCCTTTCTTTGCACTCTAGACCTTTGTTTACTTAGATCCTGATAAAGTTCCTGATTCATATGAATGGTTCTCCATTAGCCTAAGGATATAAATTCAATATTAATGTTAATTAAGTGCAGCTCCTGCACTGTCAGTGCATAGATCACTGAAAAGAGTGAAGAGTAAAGGTATTTAGGACCATGTGTTCATCTCATTTTACATTAACTAAAGATAAAGAAATTTACAAGTAGATTTCCCTATTATTATTCATCTTTGTAAAAATACCCCCAGCTTTTATCTCAACAGCTACAAGGGACCAGGATGTCAGCTTTACGTTTTCAAACACCATCATCAGAATGACCTCTAGCAAGACTGCCTTAGCAGAGACAATGCCACCTACTGAAATATTAACATCCCTTGCTTCAGGACACTTTCCTTCATCACTAATTGTCAAAGCAGAATTGACAGTGTTACCTAGAGAGCTGCTAAGTTTAAACTGCATCACTACTGTTCTCACAAGAGATGAGGGACCTCTTCTTCTCATCTCACCTTATGATAATAGGAGGGGAAGAACACAAGCTACTTCCAGGCATACGTACAAAAAAACCCCAGTAAAATGTAAGCCCTTGCCTTCTTTTCATTTTCTCTTGAGATTTTTTTTTTTCTCCTTCACAACTGGAGCAAAAGATGCTTTCGTTTCTGTTCTGCTTTTTTCCTACCTTAGAAAAGGCCAGATGAACATATAATCTGCAAAAGAACAAAATCATTATTATTCACTGCAGAATATGAATAACTAAGGTTTCTTCTCTAGGACTAACATTGGTAAAAGACAGTGGGAATATTTTTTTCTTATAGGAAAAAAGACCACTGAACTAACTTATCCTGAACGTACATAGCAGAAACTTCTTCCTAAGATTTGATTTTTTTTAAATGTATCTTGCACTGTCAAAAGAGCTTGTTTCAAAAGCCTTAACTATTAAAATAGGATGAGAGCTGTCTTATATAACAGTATTTAAAAGACATTGACTGCGTAAAAGCAGCTCAGGGAACTGAGTAAAGTTTTAGCTATGTCAGGATTTTTGCTCTATTTTAAATAAGTCATTCTACAAAACACAGCATAAATAATCAGCAGTATAATCCTCCAATTCTTCACCATGGGAGGAGCTCCCAGAAATTTTTCCTAACCTTTCATGTACTTTTCTCTCTAACTGATCAAAACTTTCCACCAGAACAGAAAATGAATGTTGTTTAGCCAGACAAAAACAGACATATACAAAAACTTAAAACAATGGTAGGCATTTCAAAACATTCATAAACTACAAAAAAATGAGATTTTCATCTTCTTTTCTTTTGTAAGCCAGTCTGTTGTCCTTTTGAAGCAAAACAAATAGCATACAAATGTTGCAGTCCTGTATGATCTGACAGTGTCCAGTTTGATATAAAATGTTAGCTCATGCCCACCTTAGCAAGAATAGCATACAGACGGAAGAGTTAATGTCAGGGTTAGGTTTAGAGTTATACAGAATATTGTTTCTTCTTGATGCTCCATCTTATAAATTATGCACAATAAAGATGCATGATAGATGGTAATGGGTTCTCTGCCTGACTGTGCCTGATGTGGTCAGTACTGCAAAGGTACAAAGGAATCAAAAGTGAATCCTTTCTCTGCAGGGCAACAACATGAAAGGCCATCCACAACTTTCTGTGGTTTGAAGTTAATTTCAGCCACACTTTTATTTTGCTTTTTAAATAGTTAAATTAAATATTAAAGCAAAACACAAAAATTCTTCCTATTTTCCTTAATTTTGTGTTTGGTTATGTTTGGTTAAATGAATAAACTGAAATGGAAATATTATATATAAAATTGCTCACATGCACAAACTTCTCAACACTGCGTATTTTCTGAATGAGCATTTTTCCTTCTCCTCATGCTTTTAAATGAGCTCTTCACTGCCAGCCATTGGGATTGGATATGTGCAATTGCAGATGGCCACCATGATCTGACAGAAATTCTAAATATTTATTTTTTCTGCATAAAGGGTTTATAGTGAAATAATTCATCCAAATTGAAGTCACTCGTTTGACTTCAACAAGCAGCCAGAAAGCAACAAAACAAGAGTACCATACCCAGATTTGTATCTAACAGGTAAGAGCATGATATGTGAGATATGAATACTTATATAATGTACAGATTCAGCTCAAAGACTGGAATTGTTTTTCAGAGCTGCATTTGTCTGCTTTATAATTTAAATTCCATTTTAAGAGTCGGGGTTATTTCTCTGTCCATTTACTTTTGCTTGCTTCTCTTATGCAGCGCTATATAAATGGAGCTTCTGTAAAATGAAGCAGTGTTTTGTTGCTGGTGGCATTGATAAATAAAGAACAAGATACTATAAATATTTTATGTAGTTCCTAAAGGCTACATTCACTTTCAGATCCTTCTGCATCAGAAGTAGATTCACTGGGAGCATGTTAGTTCATTCTAGACTTGGTCTGTTCACTTTGTTTCATTATATACACATAAAATGGCAGTAGCTGATCTTTTTTTTTCCATAGTGCTGTTACAAAAACCCAACACAACAACTGCAGTTACGATTATAGCAGAGCAAGATGATGTCGTCACACTCACAAACAGCAGCAAAGAATGCTCTCAGTGACAGCTGGTGTGTTTGTTCAAGGCCGGGTTGCTATGCTATATTGTGTTTGCTATGTTATGTCATGTTATGTTGCTGAATAAAGCATAGCCAACAGCAGGTGGTTCTGTGTAGGGATTTCAACGCATAAAGCTGCCGGTTCCTGTGGCAGAGTTCCTCAGCCAGACGGATATGCCCCTGGCTCCTGCATGCACACACTGGCCACAGCAGAATGAACTTTATGAGCTTTACCCGGTCTGACACTGCCTTTAGAGCTCAGCATTCATATGAGTCACATAGCCTGCCGCAAAATGGTGATTTCAACATTTGGTATGTTGCTTTGCTACTCAGGTTTTTTTAAGTATCATTTTACTAAATTGTGATTACAGTTGTTGAAATGAAAACCATTAGGAAGCTGATGAAGGACCTATCCAAATATCCACTGCTTGGCATTCCCATGGTTTTACCGAGAATGGTTTGATGCGCCTCTAAGGAATATAGTACTCTTTAGATTTTGCATTCAGCAAGAAATATACACAACCTACTTATCCTTATCTACAAAGGAATGACTGATCCAACTGTTGCCAGATAAAAGTGCTTTCATGAAAGAAGACCAAGATATTTTGGGGGTTTTGTTGTTGTTCGGGTTTTTTGTGTGTTTTTTTAACTAAGTCAGCATTATTCACTTTCAGATGGTAGAGTGTCACTTCTGGCTAGACAGAACTTACTCTATTAAAATCACAAATTTTAGTAAAATTTGGTTTTATTAGTAGAATTATTAGCCCTTCAGGTACTTTTGAAGATTTTCAGCAAAGAACCTTGCAGAGAGTGCAGACACAAAACAGAATTATAGTATTTTCAAACTTCAGTGATTTATTTTGGAACACAGTTTTGCTAAGGAGATTTCACTCCCTCTTTTAAAGTGTCTGTAAACTGGAACAGGTAACAGGTTTCCTTCATCTGTTAACCTCAGGGTTAACCATGGACTTTCTGCTTTGATTGTCCCCAGTTTCTGAACAAAGCTTTTGCTTTGGAAATGTTAATATATATTGACACTTTTCTCATACAGTCCTGCCGAACATGATGCAAAATTTCGTGAGGGACTTTCATTAAAAGAACCAGCTAAATGCTTTCATACTTGAAGGTATAATTAGACATAGCATTCCTTTCTGACATTTAAAAAAAAAGGCAGATGAATTATAGCCTAGCTGACTGCTTACAGTCAGGTTTTCCAGCTCTACCTTTTTAAAAGTAGCAGGATCCAAAGTCTTAATGCTACATTTAAAAAAAAAAAAAGAAGTTATCTGTGACTGTCAGTCAGTCAGTTTGGGGAGTTTTTCTTCTAGGTTCTGAAGCCTTGTGAAAGGAGCAGGATAAAGGGCATGGATAGCGAAAGCAAGAACATGCAGTAAGGAGAAAAAAATAGAAGGTCCAGAGGCAGAGCCTGTGGTGTAACCCTAGGAGGAGTGAAAACACGAAAGAGCAGCTCTCTGTGCACCCTACTACCGCACCATGTATCCCACTCCTTCGTACTTAGTCATACCTCCTTCAGACATCCAACCAGTATCAGAGTGATCAAGGTTTGAATTTCTTGCCTGCATCACAAAGGAACAAAACATGTAGCAACTTAATCTCATTAATGCTGACAGGGAAAAAAAAAATCTGCCTGCCTTCAAACAACACATCCAAAAACTGCTGTTGCACCAAGGGTAAACATGTCACTCACCCAAAACCCCCATCCCCACTTACAAACCTCTTGAGCATATATCTGCTGCTGGGTAGCTCTTCAGCCTACCGTGCTTGCACTGGTCCCGTCCTCCATGCACCATACAGTAAAAAGGTACTATAAGACATGTAAATTTAAACTGCTAATTTATTTAGAAAATAAAACCCCAGTTCTCCCTGCAACCTCTCTTGTTATCCTCCAAGTTACAAGCACCTGTGGTACAATATGCTGCAGAGGCTATAGTTGGAACAAGAATTTAAATCCATAAAGACTGAAAGGATAACGACATTGGTCATCAGCAATCAACTTCCACTACCTCTAAATGATATGCAGTTTCACACTTATTAAAAAAAAAAATAAAGATAAGAACCCTGTTGTCTGGAAAGCATCTTTGATAAAACTGCCAACAATATTTTAAGGGTTCATAGGCTTTTAGGTTTGGGGGTTTTTTACCTGTTTCACACAGCAGCTGAGGCTCACCATCTGGTGTGAGCTGAGATTTCAGAGAGCACCCATACTGGTCAGAATCATGATGTTTTGCTAACACACTAAGTATAAAATGCTTCGGGAATACTAAAAACAAATGTGGACATCATATATCACAACTGTGAAAAGAAAGTGAGGAGTTGAAAACAGAACAAGGACCATTTAAAGGAATTAACACTTACAAATACTCGTTTCTATTGCCAGTATTTCTTAGACAGAACTGCTGAGTAATCAAAACACTATTGATTATCTTCCAGAACAACTCCAAATTTCCAAAGCAATACTTCGTATTCTGTTGGGCCAACTTAGAAAATGACTAAACATTTGTTTCATCAGTTTCAACAGTTGCAACATAAGCCCCTGTAAGCCTTTATCTATGCTAATTATCTCTTTTTTCTCAAAAAGACATTTCAAGCTAACCCTATTTCAAAACAGTTCTTTAGAAAGCCATCAAAAGCAAAGTTTAAAGAATCGTCTGATTCTTCTTTTCTTTAACAGTGATATTTCTTTCTGATCACAGAAATGTCCCAATTCACAGTCATCTGGAGTTCCCACTTGATTGATTTCCTGATACTCTCAAGTGTTCAATATCTCCTTGACTTCAGTGTTAAATCTCTGGCTTTTTTTCTGATTCCTGCTGAGATGTGAGTGATTACATATTCAATTAAATCTCAATGTCACAAGATCTAACATTTTATTAAATGGAAAAGTATAGCTACATAAATTATACAGACGCAGATATACAAAGACAGGGGACAAATACACCACACTCAGTTTTTTTTCAAAAGAAAATAAGCTGGAACATTTAACAGACAAATATCTTTAGTCCCCCAAATGTATATTTTTGTCATGTTGTGATGTGCTTACATGTGCCAACATACTAAAGCTATTATTACTGTACATCCTCTGCTTAGCTTTCTCTTTTTTTTTTTTTTAACTAAATGTTCTTTTTAAGTTTGATTCTAATAAGTCTATTGCAAGACCCCCAGGAAAGGACAGGTTTACTCCGGAAAACTACCCAGATACAATGAAACATAAACAACTTGCTAGCTGCAAACAGGACCTGTATGCTAACAATATGAACCGTGCGTTTGCACATGGGACTTTGAACTGCCCTCCAGATCTGTAATGTTCTGATCCATCAAGGCTTCTGTTTTAAAATCTGAAATATACTCTGAGTGAAGTATGTTGAAAATTGCACATCATTTAAACATTTCTGTCACTTATAATAATTATCAGTACAATTCCTTGTAGATAGTTTGCACTTCAATGCATCATTGAGTTGTATCACTAATAAAGCAAGTTTTATTTCAGAAAACCATAGTTTGAACAAAGTATTTACAAAGGTACACATTCAGATTCTACAACAGAGAAGACTAAACCTCTACATTAGTACGGAAGATATGCATGAGTCCTACAATGTACAAGACAAAAATTAATCTCCTTTGAAAATACAGCATACGTTAAATTAGATGTAACAGAGAAAATATTTTTGTTGTTCAGAATTACGAGCTCTGTCTTAAGATCGGTGCTCTTCAATATCTCCATCAATGACACAGACAGTGAGATCAGTGCACTCTGAGCAAGTTGCACATGACGTGAAGCCGAGCAGTGCAGGTGACACAACAGGAAGACAGGACGTTTTTCAGAGGGACATGGACAAACTTGAGAAGAGGCCGACAAGAACCTCACAAAATTCAACAAGTACAAGTGAAACATCCTGCTCCTGGGTCGGGGCAATCCCAGACACGAGCCTAGACTGGCAGAAGACGTCATTGAAAACAGCCCTGGTGAGACAGACTTGGGGGTTCTTGTGGATGAAAACGTGGCTGTAACCCATCAGTGTGCGCTCACAGACCAGAAGGCCAATGGCATCCTGGACTGCATCAAAAGCAGCTCGAGGGAGGTGATTGTCCTCTACTCTGCCCTGGTGAGACCCCACCCAGAGTGCTTCTTCCAGCTCAGCATAAGATGTTGACCCATCAGAGCAGATGCGGAGGAAGCCAGAAAGATAATGAGAGGCCTGGAGCACCCCTCCTACAAAGACAGGCTGAGAGAGCTGGGGTTGTTCAGACTGGAGAGGAGAGGGGTCCTTCTTGCAGCCTCTCAGTACTTTAAGGGGACTCAGAAAAAAAGATCAGACAAACTTCATTGTGGCCTTCCAGTACCATAAGTGGGCTCATAAAAATGAGGGAGAGGGACTTTTTATATGAGCAGATAGTGTCAGCACAAGGAGTAATATTTTCAGACTGAAAGAGGGAAGTTTTAGCTTAGATCTTAGGAAGAAATTCTTTACCTTGAGGGCAGTGAGACACTGGAACATGTTGCCAGAGAAGTTGCAGATGCCCCATCCCTGGAAGTGTTCAAGGTCATGTTGGATGGGGGCTTTGATCAACCTGGTCTAGTGAAAGGTGCTCCTGTCCAGGGCCAGGGTGGATGGATCATCAATTGGAACTAGATGACCTTTAAGGTTCATTTCAATCCTAAGCATTCTATGGAATCATTCTATGAAGTAGGACAAAATTGTTTTGAGAAAAATACTCCTAGAAAAAGAGACGCATTTGTTTATATAAGACATGGTTTACGTATGAAGAGAGATATCTTGTTTGTTCCTACAAGAAAAACAAGTATCACATACTGTGACGGAGTCGTTATCCTCCAGGGAAGAAGAGTTTGCGACCCATCCAGCACAAACCACTGCTCAGTGGAGAGCAGTTTTGTCAGTGAGAAGGCCTATTTATGCCCCCCCATATACACACCTCTCCTGCTGCCCTTTTAACCACATACAGTTTTGACACTTTTAGGGGAATATTTTAGCTGTACTCTACCAGATTGATGTCTCTCTGAGAGCATAATAAACAAAGACAGATCACTCCATCAGTTCCATAGTATCCAACATGACATTTTAATGATGCTGATACTAAATCTTTTTGGCTTATCAATGTTATTTCTCTAGTCCATTACATATTCTCATTGTGACTAACTCTTTTGGTCCAATCTACAGATTTCTTAAATTTTAGCAAGGACTGTGGAACTGATATCTGAAGATGTATTTATGTTCACTATCATCAAAGTTGAAAAAAAAGTTTTCTTTTCCTTTTTAGTTTGGTTTTTTTTTTTTTTAAATATTGACTGTATATCTGAATATTATTGCTCTTTGATTATACCTGGATAAAATAATGTAAATTGGACTGTAACTGAATCTTTCTTATTCAATTTTTATGTTTATGGCATAAATATACTCCAGTGTTTATTTAGCCACTTTCTACATAGTTCCTATCTAATTGAAAGCATTTTATTATAGCTGCTATTTAATTTCCAGCATTTTATGAGTCTTACTCTATGATCAGGTCATCACATGGCTAGAGGTGTGACATGGAAAACCCTGAACTACCATTCTGGAAGGAGGACCAGCATGGCAAATTTAATGTTTGCTTCAAATTAAACTCTTTTCCAGCGACAAGCTAATAAACTGCTGCTTTAGGTCAGTATTAAGTCCTGTTTTTACTCATTTGGTAGAATCAGCTATCTCCTAGGCCTATGATAGCCACAGCAACCTGTAATATTTGTCAGTACTAACAAAGAGAAAAAGAATTGTAGAGGACAGAGCTTATATGACTCTGGGGGAACTAAATCCTCAAGTCCTGTTGACAGAAAAATGTAGTGAGAAGTGTTTATCTTCCTTTCAAATCCATGACAGACCTTTGTGACACACAAGCAGCAAGGTCTCACCCTGACAAGGCAGTCAGGTGAGGGGGTGCATAGGAGAGGACTGCAGTAACCTGTTCAGTAACCTGAGTAGCAAAATGAGCACATACCACAGAGTGATTGCTGAATGCGGTCCCTGGCCTGAACCTGTGTTTTTCTTGGCCTGCTCTATAACTGTACTAACTTCTGTATTCTCTACTATTTATCCCCTGCTCTGAGAATAATGTGTATGAAGCTGCTTTAATAATATGGTCTTGTTTCCCTTCGCCTAAGCCAAGGAAAAAACATTTCTCCACTGCAGTTTTCCCCTCTGTTTGCTAGACATAGTTTTGTCATGTGTGCACGTACTAGCAAAGGTAAGTACACTCATTACTGTGTTTCATGTGAGTGTTATTTAAAGAAAGGAATTTAACTGGTCACATAGAGAAAGAACATTAAATATCTGGGACACAGTCTAGAGCCTTGTTTTCACAGTTCTTTTCCCTAAACCATGAGCAATAAAAAGCATAAGAAGTGAAGCAAATTACTTTATCAGTCCAGTTGTCTGTTTTTCTGCTGTGCTGTTATTACTAAGTTCTGTTGTTGTTTAAGTTTTCTCACAAAAGCATGAGGGCAGAAGATATGCTCCTGACCCAATGGCCCAATATCCTCAGCACACCCTCTCAAATCCTAAGGTATGACACTTGGATCGCTCTGAAGGCTCAGGCCTTTTCCTCGTGATTCTGCCATAAAACACTGCCAAAAAGAAACCACTAGAAATCAACAGAGCTGGAGAAGACATAGCAAATACAGTGCCATGGTTGGAAGGTAGCAGAGCAGATCTGGAGAAAGTATTTTTATTGATAACTAATGTCTGGGGAGGGACACAGATAAGTCAGTGCTTCAAGCAAGACTCAATTACAGTGACTCCTGCTTGAGAAAAGATGGTGCAAATGTGAAACCGTTTACAACTTTGTTTTGCATCCAGAAATTATGCCAATGTAGAATACATCTGTATTTGTAATATTGTTTGAAGATAGTTTCTGGTTTTAACTTCTGCATTTTGTGGTGTCTTAGACTGGGAAACTACTTCCCAGTTGCAGATACAGTCCTTAAAATTTAGCAGGCAGGCAAGAAGGAAAGGATCAGTTCTAGCTATGCATATGTACCTCTTGACCTCTCCATAAAATTCACGTTTGTTTTAGGCATTGCCTACTGAGCCTAAAGAAAGATTCTCTCTGTAAACTGTGATGTCTGCCTGGGTAGCAGCTAACAGAGCTTTTGTTCTATTCTGAGAACTGCAGAGCTCTCTCTGAAGGAGTAATTTTCCTTTCCTACTGCATTCCCATTGGATGCCATATCAGGTTTCTACCATTCATTCACAGGTCTGACAATTCACCGGCTCTTGGGCAATTGTTTCATTTGCAACAGATATTTGATGGCACTGGCAGACAGACATGAGGTTTTAGGTCAGTGGGGAAGCAACATAACACAAAAGAGACCACAATAAAAGGTTCCTACAACCTGAAGTCAAAACAACCTCTAAAGAATTAAACAGGCCAGAAACTATTTTGAATGAAGGGGTTGGAAATTACAATTAGTTCCTTTTTAGATGTCATATGCTGTACAAAGACAGATGAGTTTAGTCCCAGCCTATACTAATATTAAAGCTAAAACTCTCCTCAGCAGGTTTAAAAGAACAGTTTCAGTTGTTGTATCTGACATTTTAATGGGTGACTGCCTTGATTGTGCTGCTGGAAGACACTGGAAGGTAAAAGCACAAGTCAGATGTAAACAAACATCCCCTTTCAGTTAGAGAGAGAAGTTTTACTTACCCCTGCGCAGAATGAACTACCCCTGAGTAACACCCCATTGAACACCCACACGTGTGACAGTTCCAACACATTCATTTCAGTTTGCATACTGTAAATATGTGTACTAATGCGTAATTAGTAATAATGCATAATTATGGAATAATGAAGGCATTAAGTAACATACCAGTGTCACTAAGTCTCACACCCACGCCAGGTTATGACTCTGCCTGTGTACCATAAAAATTGAATAGACGGGCAATGAGTTCACATTGGGGTTTGATTTCCAAATACCGCCTTATTTTTAAGTGCTATGGCTCTTCAATTCTCTTAACTGAAAACAGCAATTTTGATGCAAAACTGAAACTGAGTCCCTGTTTGCAATTGATGATAATTACTGCCCTGGTGACAATATCTGCCTGAACCCCTGTGTATCCTTCTGTGGCCTTCCACAGCTCTGAATACCTATGATGCTTTCAAAACCAAAGAGTGAGAAAGACGGGTTCTTTTCAGGTCCTTAGGCTTTCTAACAAATCCACAGGGGAACAGGGTTTCACAAGCTCCCTCTCTACACCCACATGAGATGTAGCCTTCAACATATGTTATCCTACTTCAAACTACTGCCCAAGTTGCCCGTTCAGTTTAGGACTCCCAAAAATTATCTTTTCACCTTAACAGAGGCACAAAAAATTGCCAACAGGGAAAGTGCACAATGTTTCAGATTGTGAGCCTTTAGGGTGCTGAGCAACTACAGAAAAAGGCATTCAGTTTTTGAGGTCCACAGGAAACAGGAGTATGAAGTTGCCCGTGAAATAACATGAAATGTTTTTTGAAACAGCTTTAATCTATAGGAAAAGCACAGTGCTGCTGGCTCATTATGCTTGGCAGTTCCCAGGTTCACTTTTTCTCTGCTCTGTTGATTATGAGAGATCTGTCATTCTATCATTAAATTTTTTTTTAATAAATATCTGAAGAGGTTAGGATAATTCTAAGGATAAACAAAGAAACAAACAAAACAAAGCTAAATAATGGTTCTCTCTGTCTTACTGAATAAATTAACTGTGATTTTTCTTTCATATATACCTCTTAATTGTAACTGAGAAGTAACCGTTTCTTAGGAAATGGGTGAAAGATTGAGCATAAAAAGAGAAAGAATTCTCCCAGATATATTCTATATAAATAGCAAATAACTAGATTTTTGCTCAGTATCTGAATTGTATGTGAATCTCTCCACAAAAGATATTTACAGATTAAGGACAACTTCGTTTGACTTGCAAATACTAATTCTAGTAAACATACATACTTTGATTAATTTTTAAATTCCTGAATAAGAGTTTTTCCAAAATTTTTTTATAACTTCTGTTTATATTTTTAGAAAGAAACTCCATAACAGTAAGTCTTACTGCCCATTATTTAATTATACTTAGCTAAATTATTGAATTAATGTTACATCTTGATTTAAACAACTATTTTTTCAGGTTCTTTACGATCTGAAGACCAAAAAACCAGCTGTTCTAGGTCAGACCAAAGGTCTGTCATCCCATATGTGCTTCCAAGGCATGTCAAATACCATTTCCCCAGGGAATAAGACAAGAAGGACATGATGAAAGTTTCTGATAGTTTCCACCAGCAAGACATTAAGGGACTTCTCAAGACTGTATAATTGCATACCTTTTTAATAGATTTTCTTCTATGAACTTCGATAGTCTCTTTTAATTTATACATCCTGCTGCAAGAAGCTCCCATCTTATTTATGTGCTGTATCAAAAGCTACCTCCTTTTGTTTGTCTTGATCTTTTTTCCTCCTAATTTAATTAAATGACACTTCAAATGAAAAACTCACCTGCATACTTTATTACATGTTTAATCAATTACCTTCTCTTCTAAAGGTCCCAGAATATAATTTTATTGACTCAAACGTGAGCATGGTGCTGAAAACACTTCCTTTTTTCTTAAGATTACCCTACCTTTCAGGATCCTGCCGATTAAGTGGGGAGTTCAGACCTTCTCTTCCTCACAAAGCCCAGACTGGTTATGGTGGTGCTGCTTATTTTGTGAAATTGAATCTTGTCAGCACAGTATTGAACTGAAATCACTTCTTCAAATGGCTTTTAACAACTGATCTGACAAGAGAGCAGTGTGGAACATGCTGTTGACAAATATCTTTCCAAAATATTATAGGATTTTTACAAATGCTTGCAGTTACTGTGCAGTTGATGTGAATGTGCAGACATATAAACAGGAAAACGTACTGCTGGATGACTAGACGCTGCTTTTAAAGATGGATTTCTAGAGTCCAGTCAAAGCTGCACTATGGCAATGGCAGAAGAAAAACAGCAAACTAACTGCTGCTATATCTTGGTCTCAAAAACCACGAAAAAATAGAAAAACTGAGACAAATTTCAAAGAATCTGCATGAAATAAATGAAAATCAATAACTCACATATTACATGAGTTTATGGAGTTACAGAGAAAAACAGGGTATGTTTTGGTAATAATTTCAGTAACAACACAATCTTGGGGTAACCTCTAGCAGCTGGCCCATAGGAAAAACAGGTAGGCCTAGTGCTACTTACCTTTTATTTTCAGAATAATGCTCTTCTTTGACTATTTGGTTCAGAGAATTATGAAGTCAGCCTCCTAGAACAACCCAGCTCTGCCTATTCCTACAATTCTCCCTTAATTTTCCAATAAAATCTTTTTTCCTTTGGCCGTTTTATGAACTGGATTGTAGAAACACACACAGCAGTCTCCGTCAGGAAGACTAATGGGTGGTAGCTAATTATGCAGCTAGTGATTTCAGCTGGAAGTATTCAATATTAGGCAAGGTATCATGACTGTGTTGGAGTCTTATTTAAATCTCACACAGCCTCTGGGAAGCTGTTTCCTTCTTGTACTGCAGAGAGGGAGAGGGGAATCAAACATGGCAATGTACTTCAGTAGATTAATGAGTGCATCTGTTAGAATTTCAACTCCAACACTGAGGTTAGCACTTTGCACTTTGTGCTGAGCAATGTTTCATGATCCTGTCCCTGTATGAACTGAATTTACATTTGGCAGAGAAGGACCAAAAAGCCTGTGTGATTTTTAATGGACTGATTAAGCAGGTTTATATGCAAGTAACTGTGATTAGCTGTGGAACAGTGTGTTATTTCTGTGCTCATCAGTTGAAGGACATATACTGCAACTTTTGTGGACACTTCAAAGGAAAATTTACAAAACAATCAAAAACAGAAATTAAAGAGGGGGGTGAGGAAATCATTGTGACAACCCTTCTTGCAAATATAAAATATTTTCATTACATTTTTTCATAGGGATTCCACATCCTTTCATCTATGGTTATCAGCAAATATGCTGTTTAACAAAACTATATACATGCAAAATTACTACAGTAAAAGGTCTGGTCTATAACACTGTAAACAAAAACAGGTGACTAATATAGAATCAGCACCAGAAATGAATCAAACTTATAACATTTTCATCCACTTCTAAAGGTATTTGAAAATATCTTATATTCTGATCACTGTAGGTGTGTTTGTCAGAACAAAAAAAGTTGAAGATCCAGCAGGAGACAAAAAAGATGATTAAGGAACTGGAGTATCTCTCTTATGAGGAAAGGCTGAGGGAGATGGGCCTGTTCAGTCTGAAGAAGAGAAAACCAAGATGGGATCTAATCAATGTCTTCAAGTATCTGCAGATAGAGTGTCAGAGGATGAAGCCAGGCTCGTCTCAGTGGTGCCAAGCAATAGGAAAGAGGCAATGGGCAGAAACTGACACTCAGGAAGTTCCACCTGAATATGAGGATAAACTTCATTACTGTGCTTTACTGCACTAGAGTCACCAAGCACTGGAACATGGACACAATCCTGTGCAATGTGCTTTGGGATGACCCTGCTTGAGTAGGGAGGTTGGACCTGGTGACCCACTGTGGTCCCTTCCAACCAGACCCATTCTGGGATTCTGTGAACTTGAAGAAATCAAAGTAGTTCACAGCATTCTGTTCTAGGTTCTATAAACTTACTGATCACAAATCTTGTTCCTCCGTCACACTAAAAATAAAACCCAAATCCTTCATAAAAGTGGATATTATAAGTTTTAAAATTAAAATTATTCAGGATAATTTTTAAGATTATTTTAGTCAATTAGCAAACCCTAAGCTATTAAAGATTGTATTGTGTCCGTCATTTTGTGTTGATAAGTAAGCTTGAAGCTGCCCCATGTCATATCCTGTGATCACAATTAGCAGCCAATTATATTCAAATTGGAGAGCTCAGAATTGCAGCACTTGCCTCAGTTTACCTGATCCTGTATAGGATCCATTTGTGGGACAATTAAGTAGCAAAAGAAGGCCTGAAATACAATTACCAGTTATTATAGAGCTGATGTACAAGAAGAAAAGACTCTGAGAGACAGAAACGTATGTAAGCTGAAGAAAATGGCAGAGGTGTCAGTAAAATGTGAAATTGATAAGAACACTAGTGGGTGACTGGTAAAGGTGTGGACTCCCTAGTATATAATCTTTTTTATTTTCATTTTAAGAAATAGCATTAGGTAAATCGGTTGGATTCAAATAGAATATATTTTGAAAAGTCATTATTTTCATGCAAACAGTCACTTTTCCTTATTTCTAATATTGCTGTAAAATATTGTGGTTCAGCATTCTTTCACGTCTTTTCTTCATAAGGACTACTAATTCTTACTTCCATTCAAAATAGTCTAGCCCACTCCTTTTCACTCTTTTGACTGAAAAGAGACAAACAGCACAAAATTCAGTCAGTATTTTAAGAATCTAATGTGATTTTAGCTGTCAGTGTAAAACTGACAACAAGAGGTCCATGTAGACAGACACTGTCAGTTGGTACAAAATAATAATTTACACTGTATTGCTTCTCTTATATTTGCCCAGGGAGTTCCCTTTTATTGTAAATTCAATTGTCATTAATTTTCTTTCATTTTATAGATATTTTAACCCACCTTAATGCCACTATTACAAGATCATAGGTTATGATTTTGCAAAGATTTCTTCCTATATCTATCTATAGAGTAAATCTGAAACAGAACAAGCTTAATGTTAGACAAAAATAATGAGTGCACTGTGAATCTATACAGAAATTGTAGGTTTATTTTTACTGCAATACATTTTAAGGCTGAAAATAAATGCTGTTTGCCATTAATTTTGTTTTCCTACATTTTAAATTTTGTTTGCTACTTTCAAGGTAACATTGAAGTTGTTCTCTTAAAGGTGAACAGATCTTGTATGAGTCCAGAAGGTCTCCAAAAGGAGACTCAGAGGTGACCTTATCACTCGCTACAGCTTCCTGAAAGGTGGTTGTAGTCAGGTGGGGGTTGGTCACTTTTTCCAGGCAACAACTGACAGGACAAGAGGACACAGTCTTAAGTCGCGCCAAGAAAAATATAGGTTGGATATTAGGAAAAAGTTTTCTATAGAAAGAGTGATAAAATATTGGAATGGTCTACCCGGGGAGGGGGTAGAATCACCATCCCTGGACGTGTTTAAAAAGAGATTGGATGTGGCACTTGGTGCCATGGTTTAGTTTAGTTAAGGTGTTGGGACATGGGTTGGACTCGATGATCTTGAAGGTCTCTTCCAACCTGGTAATTCCGTGATTCTGTGTGATTCTGTCTGTGACTTAATGAATGCCTATCAATTAGACAGTGATTCATACAGACCATACACAGTGGTCCAGATAAACAAACCATTCATGGACCAGAAACATATATATTCCCTAACCTAAGAAATTATTCTCTCCAGCATTTGTGCAACTAACCTATTTACTCAATTTACTTAAACGATGAATATCATTCCGCCATTAGTAACAAACACACTCTGTTCTACTGCAGTTTTGTCTCCTTATTGCAATTAGTAGATGATTAGGGAAAAAATATAATGACCACAAAATTTCTAAGTAACTCAAGGACACTTTTAATTTTATGAATAATAACTTATGTAAATTGGTTAAATGAGAGACTGTGCTGTCAAGGTTTTTCCACTTCTGTTTACACAGCAGATGGTTCAGATTTACTATTAGCATATTAGTGGGAAGCTAGAAAGAAAGAAAATTTAAATAGCTGTGAATTCCCAGAAGGAAGCAATAGCAGCTTTCAAGAGGGTGCTTTTTGAGAATTTATAAATGGAACTAAAATTTATAATGCACAGATCGATGGTATTTTCATCTACATTGAGGGTGCTTTTTATCCAATTCCAAACACATCTGAGGGATTTTTAAATTACCAGGTAAAGTAACATTTCTGTAGGTGAAACCAGATTTATCTTTCCACTTAATTAAAACCACCTATTCTTCATCTAACACAAGTATTTTTTTAGTTCACTGATTAAATTGAAGAAAACCAGGAAAAGAAAATACTGAAAATAATTTATGTGAAAATACTATAAACTATCTAAAAATCAACACTGATATCTATCTGTGCTTCATATCTATGCATTCTGTGAGTTTGTCTGTTTCTGGCAGTACAAAGGCACTGAAACACATGCATACCACTCAGAAACTGGCAACCAGTCTTTAGGCAAAACCTGATTGTTGGCATTTTATTACATCAAAAGTGATTGTGATTTATGTGCAGCTTTATATTCCCCAATTTCCTCACTGTTCTGTTCAGTGTCAGCTTTTTCCTTGGGGATTTTCTATAGTTCATAAACTTGATCTCTTATCAGGCTATCGATTCGCAACTGTTGTCCTAGAAGACCTCTTCACCTGTGACTAATTTTACAAACACCAAAGTCTTTTGGGCATTTTAAAGCAAAATATAATGCTTTTCTAGACAGTAACCAGAATTTGCTAATAACTGCCTCAGTTCTGACGAAAAATAAACAATTTATGCTTTTTATTAAAGAATGTGCTACTGAAGGAAATGGGCTAAGATTCCAAACAGGGTGCATAACTACTTTGTATGCTAAAAATCGTCAGATTTTTTTTCCCCCACTGATTTTTTTTATCTGTGGAATTCAGTACTTTGTGGGGAAAGCATTATTCTGCCATGGTTAGTCTAATCTAAGAAATTTTGGCCAGGATATTAACATTACAGTATATTCATCCATACTATGACTGCCAGAAATGCTTATTTACTGTTCACATAACTCATTTCTTAAACATATAACCCAATTCCCTATGAGAAATACGTTGAGACAGTGAAAATTAGAATACAGAATATATGGAATCATGCTCAGCTGTAGTAAATAGAACATGAACAGGACCAGTTTTGTAGAGATACCAGCAAATATTGTTCTCTGAGGCTGCCAGGTACCAGGAGACTTGTAGAATATAAACTAAAGATTTTATCCTTACAGCTCATGCAAGGAAATGCTAAGCGAGAAAGACTGAGCAGTACCAGTATGCAAAAATAACAATGTAATACTGTCAGTTACTAATGCAAAGGCAATGTAAGATCCAGTAGTAACAGTATTTTCCTTTCAGCCTTTGAAACATTTCAAGAAAACTGCTATAGTTTCTAAATCTTGTGTTTTGGCAGTTCTGCTGCTGTCGATGAGAATAATAGAGGCATTTAGATGCCTTACACTTAGCGTCATGGGATTGGAGGTAGGGTCTTCTTGGCTGTAAATCCATAAGACTAGAATTCAATGACCCTACTAATCACCTGGCATTTAGTCATTCATGTTGATACCTGAAGTTACTGGAAAAATATTACTTTAAGAAAAAATTCAAAAAAACTTTACAGTCCAAAAGAATAAGAAACTTTTGGAAGTTTAAAAGTCCAACTGAAGAAAATATTTTAATGAAAAGATTCTTATATGTGAAAATATTTATTTATGTAACACCTTCATTTTCAAAGTCATAACTTATCTTTAAGCAGGTTTCCATCAGATCTCTAATGAGGCCTTAAACTTAAAATGTCATAGATCCTTTCTTGTGCTTACATTAATATCCAGAAATATCAAATGACACAAACTAATGAAGTTAGAACAGGAAATTCTAACCTGATTTTTTTTTGTAACTTAAGACAAAAAAAAATATGTTGAGCAGTATTTTGAGATAGAGACGATAAGAATCTCTCATAACTAGCAGAATTTTTGCATACATCAGTGAAGACATAATAATAAAATCTCCCTTTCTATAAAAAAAAAACAAACAGTAATTTTTTTAAAAAAGTGTTTCCATGAAGATAGTGTTCTTGAACTTCTTATTGAGACAAAACAGCTTCTGTAGGCAACTAGTATAGAAAATTAAATTGCTAATTAAGATTACTCATTGTCTTTTTTTGGTCCCTGTTTCCTGCTAATTGCATTTATATATGCATTTATTATAAACAGCTATTTAGCATCCTCAACTGTATTTAAAAATATTTTTTAAAAATCAGTAGATATATTGCTACTCTTTCAAAAAAAAGGAAATCCGGAAGTCTGGTAAACATGCCTGTTCATTAGAATATATATCATTGCCAAATGCCAACTGATTAATTTCAAAAAGTAGAGTCAAAATCTTCTATGCAGGCTTTCAGCATCAAAAGATACAAGCAATGAGACAACACAGAATACCCCTCCACCATTTTGGATCCCAACAATGGAGAGGCTAATATATGTATGAATCATTCTTAGAGAATTGTTATTCATATTTAGGAAATTTAATTGATTTTATCCCTGTCTTGCATGTGACTAAATAAGAGCTTTTGACAGTAATTGCAAGATTCCATATTTTGTAACAGGTATTATTAAACGAGTAAATGGGCACAGCAAAAGGAATTTCATCTTACCCTTGAGTATTAATAGCTCTTGCTAATTTCCAAAGAAATTTTTCACAGCTTATTTCTGGGCTGAAAAAAAAAAAAGGGGAGAGTTCTCTGACTAAGGAGTGCTTCATTAGTAAACAACATCCTTTATATGCCTAAAGAAAGTATCAACAACTGAAATATTTCCCTGAGCATTTGGGAGTCACAGGGACTCTGTCTCAAGTGTTGCCTTAGAACTCCTAAACAAGTTCTCCTTTATGCTTCAGTTATCCTTGGGAATAAAATGAAACTTGCATAAAATAAGAGGAAATATAATGAAGATCTTTATAAAATGTTGGGATGGGTGAGCTGTGCCATCTTTTCTCAGGAGAGGGCTTAGGTTTAGGGCTAGGGTTCAGAAAGACACAAGACCCAGGGCTGCACTGGACAGGGGCTGCCAAATGAAGTGCAGGGCTGGATAGAGTTTTCTTCCCTGACAACTTTGTCACCTGGACCAAAGCTGCAGACTAGCGCTTAGCCAAGGCCCTAGATTTAGATACAGATAACGTTAGAATGGAGCCAAAGCCTAGAGATGGAGCAGAAATGGAATTGGATAGAAGTGGCCAAGGGAAGAAGTGGGCTTCAAGATATTGTCTGCCTTGAGAACTTTTTCATGTGGATGGGCAGCTCTCAAGTTATAGCTCTGCTGAAGGCTCAGGATTTGGGTGAGGGTCAGGGCTGAGAGAAGCAAAGCTTGGAATTTAAAATTCAGCAGAGTTTGAAAGGCAGTGCCAAAAGGAAGAGTTGTTTGAGAAAAAGATTTGTCCCCTGAGAAGAATCTCCTGCTTGTTGGTGGGCCACATATAGTACTCACTTGACACTTATGGTTAGCTTCAGTGTTTGAGCTTAGAGACAGACAAGGCCTAGGAATGATACTGGAAAAAAAATGAAAACCAGAAAAATAAACTGATGGAGTGGTGGACTGGAAGTTTTACTCTGAAAGACATTTTCTAGTAATACTAAATATTTAAAGGAAAAATTAATTTTAACTACTTTTTCTCATTGTGCTTCTTCTATATGCTTGTTCTAGGAAATGAGCTTTTTGTCAGGAATGCTTCCAGATCAATTGAACTGAAATATATTTGCATGCAAAACTTCATTCTGCTAGTTAAGTTCATCTGGCTTAGCATACAATATACCACAAGTAAAACAGCATGCATTTGGAACACACACACACACACAAAACATAAATAACAAAGACATATTGAACTAGGCATCATTTGTAGGAGTTACGGGCAAATAGTTCCACAAAGCTTAGAAAAATTGCCAGCTTACAAAAATTGACAAATGGGAAAATAGAAAAAAGACACCTCACCAAATACATGACACAATGAATTATTCTTGCAGTTATTTCAGCGGCTGTTGCAAGTGGAAAAAAAAAAAGCAGTGCTCACTGAAGAAGGCAGAACTAAATCAATAGCTAACCACAAATGCTGTATGGTGGCACCTGAACAGCTACAAGCACTTATGCACATTCAACAACTTTCCAATGCAAACTGCTGGTGAAGAAATTAATGTATTTATACTGAGCTGTATTTTGATTAAAACACTCTCCTTGCTTTCAGAGGGAGACAACACTCTTTGAATGGGTAGTCTATCATAGACAAGTTAGGCATTACAACCATTAGAGCAATGAAGTTGAAGGCAGCTTGCATGATATGAATCAGCTGCTACCCAGTCTGCCAGGTTCTGGCTCCTCATATATAGAGTGTTTTGAAAGATGTAGCTGTGGTGTTTATGTTAGACACTTGGCAGTGGATGAATTGCAAATGTATGAACTGGTAGTTCTCTATATGTGCAAATGGTAATGCTCAGGAAGGTGGGCAATGGCTGCTCTGTGCGGTCTTCAATAGATTTTCTAGGTAGTATTTTATGATTTTCGGAGCAGTGTTCATCCTACACTCAGTGTCTGTGTCCAGGGATTTGGTCAAGACCTGAAGAACATCAGCATATTATTAGAGGCGATCCAAGAGTCTTTCTGTGGCGTGAAGATTGGGCTCCTCTGCAGCAAGAAATAATATTACTAATATAAACCTGAAGACTTTTTGAACAACAAAGCAAGTAAACCCTTGCTACTGAAAAAAACCACTACAATATATATGCTATTTCTTCTTTTCCTTCACTTAGCTTTGCTGTTTTCATTCCATCAGACAAAATATCCTTTTGTATAAATTTCTCACTAGTAAAAGACTTCAACAGACCTATCATCTTACTCCTGATTTTCAGTTAACAGTTGTTCCTGAAAAATGCCATTTAGTTTGTGACAAGGTTCTGAGTGTATTTCCTAGCATTTTTGCCTTTAAAAATTTACAAAAAATAACATGTGCTTCCCTAAAAAGAAGAACTTAAATCTACGCTAGTTCTGATTTAATACAGTCATCCAAAAACCTAGGAAAAAAAAAAGGCCACAAGTCTTTGTGTTGGGGAGTTTGAGATGGCTGTTTCTGCTTTGTGAGCTGCAAACATTTCTGAGTCTTGCTACAGATCAAGTGTATGAATAATTTAAGATTAAAACCCAACAGGCTCCCTGAACTACACCCAGACATCAACAGTTATTCTGAGCCATGCTGACAACACCCACAGCTTGATGCTCTATTTAGTCAGCATGACTACTAGGTCACCTGTGTAGGTGGTGGCTGAGTGGTTCAGACAAGGCATCATCTAGGACTGCCAAAAACTGACTGTTCATTGTTGATACCCAGACATGAACTCAGACCAAGAGATTTCAAGGACAGCTTCCAAGAAAACAGGCTTTATAGTAGCAGAACAAAAAGTACCTAATGTGAAACTATAAATGTGTGACGCAAATAATGAAGAATAATGTGTTACAAATAAAGCATAAAAATTTATATATGAAAAAAATACATCTTTTGTTTGTACCTGAAGATAAGCGATCACAAGATAATTCTACATTAGAAATCACTAACAGATGGACAGCTCGCTAGGGAAGAAGTCCAGCCTTGGTTACTTTTTTCAGAAGAAAATAGTCAAGATTTCAAAACATTTGCAGATAGGAATCTCCAAATTCAGACAGACCAGTTCAGAAAAAGAAAAGGAGCACATCTCAGAGTAGAACTACTTATTCAGTACCTTACTGGTTGTTATAAACCTGTAATTCTGAAAGGGAAAACAGATAGACTTACTGTGTTACCTGCAGTCAAACTTACTTTCCCAGACATGCCCCTTGGAAGTCTCAGTTGCGTCTCCCTTTTTGTGTTTCTCACTTTTGCATCACCTTGTTTTTCTGTTTTCAAGTTGTTTCTTTCTATTTCCTAAATGAATTAAAGATAAAACCCAGGGAGTTATGGTTTTCTTAGAAGTCTGTATCACTTTCAGATCTTTCTACAGAGTTTTACAATATCTTGAACACGGATGTCAACGCCGAGGTTACGAACCAATCCCCACTGCAGAGCCAATGAAGGAGCACCTACTGCTGCTGTGGGCATTTAACATTGGCACCTGAGGCAGACTCTCTTTTAGACCGTGAACACTATTTTACTGCACAGTGAAGGAGCTTTGGGCTTGACTCCTGTAATAAGTCACAACTAATTATGCTAATATGTGGGGCATGAAATTAGCTGCTCATCTCATGCCTGTGACATCTATTAATCTGTATGTTGGCTTATTATTTGCATTCTGATATTTACGAAGTCAAGACAGCTTTTCCCTTCAGTTGTACTGAACAGATGTTCCTTAATTCCCAAAGTCAAATCTTCCAAACTCCTTTATCAAAAGAGACTTTGGTGCCCCTTCGCAACTGCAGTGGGATCAGCAGATATCCTAGCCCAGGCAAGAGGTTTAGTGGGTCAATGTTTAAACAGATCAAAATCACACAGGATAGGGACTGTATGGATTAAGCTCTGCCTCAAACTTAGTCAACAACCCAGTATCAGCTTAGAGCAAGCAACTCACTATTGCACTCCAACAAACCTACACTTCTCAATGTTGCTCTTTCCATGAGTATATATTACACTTGTAGGATTCACTTCCATAAGTGACAAAAATTCCACAGTACACACTGTCATCAAAAGCACTTGCAAAATGGCATCACCTCTCCCAGGTATCTTATTCACCACTTCTATCAGATTACATTCCCAGAATGCATACTTTAAAACAATTAGACACCAAATTAATAAGCAATTTTAGAGCTGGTAGCATGCCAGTTATTAATGCATCTAAATTTTGAAGTAGTTATTGATGCTTTGAATGTCAAAAATTCCCATTTATATAATGTCCTGGAAAATATTCAAACTTCCTGAAAGAACTATAATAGTGATGGCTGTAAATCAGCCATTCCTACGCCTCCTGCAGCTGTGCCTCTTATTCCTCACTGCTTCATGACAGCTGAAGTCTGAGAGAAGACAAGGGGCATGGGCAGAGGAGTCTTACTAGTCAGACACACTGCAGGATGAAGACACAGGGAGAAAGGGGAGAAAAAAACCTCCTGCTATGAGTCGCTGTTAAAAAACCATGAAAACCTTATCCACATGCAATGTATAATCTACAGCACAACAAACTTCAAATTTGTCTTGAGAAGGGGATATCATGATTAATCCCACATACTTTGAGTCAGCAAATGAATGAAGATTTTACTTCTGCAAAGCATTTCAGACTTTTTGCAGACTAAAAGCTACTGAGAACCTGGCCGCTCTGCTTCTACTTGCAATGTCTGAGGCTTATTTCAGGACAGCAGCAGCAGCAGAATATGGGCTGCAGGTGCGGCTGGGGAGAGGCCAGGGGCTGCCCTGTGCTGGACACAGCTGGTTCCAGACAGTTCCAGCTGGCTCCAAAGGACCCACTGTAGTGCACAGCTGAGCCACTCAGCCAAGCTGGTGGCACCTCTGGGAGGAGGTCCATGGCACAGTGGATAATCTCTGCAGCCCATGGAGAGCCCACAATGGAGCAGAGGAAAAGCATGAGGAAGGAGTGCCAGAGAGGAACCTCTTTGTCCTCTTAGCAACCCTGACACTCCTTACCTATGTCAGTTGCTGCCTCACTGAAAGGAGTGTGACCTGTAGCAACAGCAATGGGCAAGGAGAGGAGTCTGGGGTGAAGGAATGGAGTGTCACATGAGTTCTATTGCTCCTGATCTTTCTTCATTTCCTGTCCCACTCCCCAAGGAGGAGGGGAGTAAGCAGAGGGGAGTAAGCTTGGCTGCCAGCTCAGGCCACCGAAGCACCTCTGCTCACAACTGACGCTGCTGCTTCCAATGTAGCCTGGTCTGACCTAAGGCCAAGGTGCCATCAGATTTACTCCTCCACTGTGCATTCCTGCCCCTTTCCTTGGGCTGGGGCTATGTGTCACTGGGGACAGAGAGGTGTTACTTTGCTCCAGCTGGCATCAGCCCTAGAGAAGATCCCATGAGCCTTCTGGCAGATCTGCCTGTCCAGGGGAGCAGGAAGGAAGCAGTTTGACCTGTTTATGCAAACCAAGGGGCGTGTTGAAGGGTCCCAGCCACTCCCCTTCCCTCCTGCTTCATCTCCTTTTTTCCAACCAAAATTTCAATTTACTGATTAAATATGTAATCAATATTTAAAACTAAAAATTCACCAAATTTTATAAATATAATCAAGGAATTTGTCTATTTTTTAAAAGCTTCAAACACATGGAAAATGTGTTTTCTAGTATATGTAGTAACATACAAAAGCTTAATTAAGAAGTGCGATTGAAATTGTAACATTTTTAAAGAATAAATGACATTTAAAATCTGAGGAGACATTGTGTCACACAAACCTTTTTTCTGAAATTCCTGTGAATAAAAAAACACATGTAAAATGAAGATGCAAATAAATATAGCTGAGAAAAACATTAGTGATAAATATGTAATACACATTATCTACAGTTGTCCTCCCACTACTTCAAATAAACATTACAGCTCTCCTTCTGGTTTCCCCTATTATTCCCTGATCAAAGTAAAAGAAATTCTGCTCATTTTGTAATTTCTTTGATGATTTTCTGTAGCCTTAAGCTGTTCACCAGAGAAGATCGCAATATGCAGGGCCAAGTCACTAGAGAATTTAAGAACATGTCTAATTTTATGAATTATCATATCACAACAGAAGAAGCTGCACACATGCTTAAATTTTCAAAAGCACTTTGCTTTTTAGTCTCACCCAAAATATATCCAGAGAGGGTCACTAAAATGAATGCAGCTTGGTCATTATCTGCAAATTTCAGAAGCTTCTTATTTCTTGAGTAATTAAAACAAAAAATAAAATTACAGTGCTTATTAACAACTGGCGCTCCTCAAGACATCTGTGCCACTTACTAGTAGGAAAAAAAAGCAGAAAGTAAGGCCCTATGTCTTGTCATATGGTTATTTTTCCCTTTGATATGAGCCACGAGAAAATAGTCTAATATATTGCAGTAAAATCAATTTAATTTAACTACGTAAAAGAAATTTTGCCGTTGATCCTGTGTACATTTTACATTTTCCCTCGCCTTTCAGTTCCAGTGAAGCATGAATGTTATTTTGCCAATGTAATTGAGAACTCTTATTCTAAAACAAAGTTCATTGAATTGGTACCCAAGTGTAATGCAATTAGTAACACAACTATTAAAACAGCAAGGACTTCTGTGCATGCTGCAAAATGTCCATTGATGGCATTTATTGCATTTTTGTCTGTTTATTATGTAATATGTACATAACTGAAGATAACGCACTTGGGAAGGTTTTTCCATGTCCTATTTTTAGCACTTGAAATTATGTAAACTCAAGATATTTCATTCTTATATCCAATCAACACTAATTAGAATACACGAAAAATACACAAAACTATGTCTGCAACGGCATCTCCAAGTATTCTATTTTTTTTTCATTTCATAATTTTTCAAGGAGGATTTTCTAATTTTAATTGTATTTTTTAAAATAAAGTAGGAGTTTCTGATGAGTTTTTAATCTCTGAAGGTTTCCTCAGAAGGAACTCGTTTCCACGTTGAGGCCCAACCCAGAAAGATATGGCTGAGAATTTATTTCACATCTGTTTACCATGCAGGGCAGCAAACCATTAGATGATTTCTGCTGAAGAGTACCCACAACAGCCTCTTGTAAATCATTCGGATTAAAAGAGTAAAATGTCCTTACAAGATGCTCGAAGCGCAAGTTTTAATGTTATACAATTCTTCATTTCCTAATGATTAATAATTGAATGTTTCATGAAAGACCCTGAGATTTCTTTATTTACATCATTACAAGACGAGAAAAGACGTACCCCATCTCAATAACAATTTCCAAGGATAATTAAGTACAAAGAAATTCTGAAATCATTGTAAATCTTCATAACACTTCATAACATGCTATATAATTTCATAATAGGTTACAGCTTGTAACCTATTATGAAATTATACAGTTAGTGTTATGTATTCATGATATTGCTCAATAAACTAAACCACAAAGAAACTACCTGATTTACTCATGGTCAAAAACCATGAGTCAGTGGTCATAACCCCCAATCTTCTGTTTTCAGTTCATGTTTAAAAGTTGCTCACAAATTTAAATCTTGTACAAAAATACCTCCAAAACATGAAGAGGGGCAGGATTGTTTCAGCAATGCAGTGCATTTGGCCAGTTTGTATTAAAAAACCCAGCCCCAGTTCAGTCTTTGACCTTCAAATGAAGAATCTGAAAGTAATTTTACTGATACTCTGAGGAGAACACCCAGCAAGAAACATCTTTCCTGTTGTATAGTCTGACACAGAAGAGGCCAGCTCATGTTGTATATGAGTTCAGGAGCAGTTCGATGTTCTTCATGAGAGGTCACCAAAAATGTATTAGAAATTTCTGCACTGGTTCTAAAATAAAATTAATCCAAGTCATGACACAGAGGATGCTTTCTATGTGTGCTAAAGACGGTCACCTGGCTGCACTAGACACAGCATTCTTGTCCTATACAGATGAAGTCAGTTGTTATAATATTAGATGCGTGGAAAATGTGGTACACATTTTTCTCTGTCACTTATAAGAGATTCATATCTAGAAAACAATTGGGCAGTCATGGCATAGGGTATGATTTTTATAATAAAAAACTCATCTCTTTTTTTAAAAGAATATTTTAACCTGAAGGTATCACTTCAATTTGACTGCAGATTTTTGGACATTAATAAAAATTGGTGACAATTTTTATTACATTCAGAACCTGATGGAATTTTTTTTCGTCTGAAATGAGTTGTTCTGTCGAGCAATTCTAGAAAATATTTATCTGGCAAAAGTAGCCCTTTTGTATTCTCCAGGACACAATATCTGATCCGTATTATTAGGATGTCTGATGCCTGTGGCTGATAAATTTTACATTTAATTTACCTATATGAATCTGTTCATATCTACACCACACAAATTCTGGCTAAACTCATGTAATCTTTTACTGAAATCAAAATGTATAGGCAAAGGACATGATACCCCCCTTTTACCAAGTTCACCCACTGTTTAATTCCTTCCTCTTGTGGATTTGCACACAGATTTAATAGAAAAATACTTTGAGATGATGTTCAGATTCTATGTTAAGGAATAAATCCCATCCTTTGTGGAAAAAAGTCCTATTTTACAGTAACTTTTGCAGAATATTGAAAAACAGAGCCTGTTTACAGAATGTGAGAAAGAACATTCTGTGATTAGAGCGAGGCGGACATCTATTCAGCTGCTCTAATTTAGATGATTCATACGTAAGAGAACAATTTCAATATGAAATAAGCAACATTTTAGAGACAAGAAAAACCAAACTGAAACTAAAAATGTTAGTCAACAGGGTGGACTTATTTTTTCCATGGTATAAGCTAAAATATCAGTTATACCCTTATCCATAATTACATTCTTTACAAAGATGTTCTCTCTATCTCCCTTACTGCTTAATAATTATTGAGTTTAATGCCTCTAATGGTTCCTAGTGCCAGTCTTTATCTAAATTTTAATTCCTGAGAACTAGCAAAAGAAAAAAATACATATTAATTTAAAATAAATTCATGCCTGTCCATGAGCTGCTTAATGAATAAATGGAAGATTTACAAGTCCATAATCATTAGAATTCTCCTTTAGTTATTCTCAGCATGCTCCTGATAAAAATGATATAACTGCTATACTCCACCGATCATAACAAAATAGATATATAGCCCTGCACTGAAATGCTATCTGTGATTCTGTCACTTGTGCAAGGGATCATAATTATATGCTGCAGAAAATGAATTAATGGAATAAATGAAGTATGCAGATATCTGTCAGCCCTGACAAACAACTTTGCTGTTCAATTAGCATAACTCCATCCTTTATTAAAAACTGAGATTACTCATCACAGTTAAATGCTTTATTTATTTAAGATGCTCATTTATAAAACAGGTCTAGAGAAGTATCAATTTATTTTCCTGAAGCCTCTTAGTGACAGAAGTTGGTGTGGTTATATACAGAAGACAGTTTGTACATGTTTTTAATACTGTGGGCCACATCTCTAATCTATACTGTTTTGTGAGCTGCCTCTTCACCCATTTACATGATTTGACATTCCCATGGCAACTACTGTAACTGCCAACATGGAAAAATACTAGTGGCATATTTAATGCATTTTAACTTAGCAGCAAGCACATCATCCCTTTTGGGGGTGAAATGCAGACAAAGCAGCTGGAACTTGCAGTGCGGAGTCACGGAACATACCGGAGTCTGCATGGAAGGAGCAGACAGAAGCACCTTGTGACTGCTCAAAGTCTCCAAACACACAAGCAGTTTTTCTGAGTATCTATGCTGCAAAGCTTTGTAAAATGCCACTAGCAGATGGTTCCTAGAAAGAAGGACTTGAGGATAATTATAAGCTTGATGTCAGTATTCACAAGTGTTTTGGCCAGGGAGTGCTGCTGTCTGAGAGTGTGCAGAGAGCAGCTCACAGGAGAGGGCTCCACACATAGAAATTCTCCCCTGCCTGGAAGCCTCCAGTCTCTGCTGCTCTCCAAGGAATCTACTCCACACAAAATGGGTTTGAAGGACCAATCCTCAAGTAAAGGGCACACTGAATTGATATCTTACACTGAAGACTTGAGTAAGGGGAAAAACCAAAAAAAGTAAAGGCAAGAGATGAGATAAACATGATCTTCTATAATTTAAGAATCAGAAGTTTTAAAGACTTCAGTGAAACCATGTAAATCTTGTCTCAGTCCTGGTGTCCATTGGCATATCTTCAGGTCTGTGTTTTGTGTCTCTCCCTGCCAGTAGCAAATATAGTGGAGGAGAGAAAAACCAAACCAAAACAAAATGGCGTAAGGTGATTTAAAATAAGGACATAGATCTACATTTAGGTTTCAAGATAGACAGCAGGGAAAAATTATTTCTACCCATATTAGAAAACAATTTGTTAGAATAAGTTTGAAATAACTTGCAATCATAAATCAAGAACACAAGACTATTATGAAAAAAAGAGAAAATACAGGTAACTCTTTAATACCAGAATAGTACTCTAAGACTGTCGCTTGTGAAATGTACTGGACCATTTCTACTATTTCTCTTTATCCTCTGCCGCCATCTGGTGGCCTTTTAATTCAAAAGTCTCCATAAACGTTAGCTGAAGGATCTATAGAACCTGAAAAGTGGGGATCTTTAGGAAAAGGTTGACAAAGCAGTCACTCTTTGGGTGGAGCAGCATGCTTTCAGGGAAAGGATACTGACAATAAGTTAACACCCTGCAGTTTTTGTAAGTAAAGATCATTTAACCAACCACAGAAAAGTGGAGGATTCAGACCAGCAAGGGAAAGAGTCATTCCTTCAATGTGGAAATTAGGAGTTTACATGAAGACACTTGCAACATTTCCCCTCCAGAGGTAATGAAGAGGCAAAGGGCAATGCAAAGCAGCTCCAAAGGCATATTCTTCCTTCTTAAAAAGAGATGTCTAAAAGAAATGGGATAATCAGCATTTGGCTGTGCCTCATTCTGTGCATTGCCTATAAAGCAATCTTCTGGGCACCTGACATTTGGATAATCTTACTTAGAGAGCTCAATCCCACCCAAGACAAAACATCAGACCTTTATAGCACATCTGTGTGAGCACATAGCTGGCATTCATTTTGTGAGCAAATATCAGGGGAGACTACTTATAATGCAAAATTTTTAATATTATTTTGAGCCGTTAAAAGTATGACTTTTTAAGCACCTGTCCAACATCAGATAGAAACACTTTTATCTCACTTTCAGAAGAGAGGCAGTGAAAAAGATATGTTCAGTTAAATCAAGGCATCAGGAGTAGTATCACCATAAGACATCATGGAAGACAGCGAAGGCTGTTTTTCTCCAGCCTGCACTCGCAGAAAGGGATTCTGCTGTACTCTGCTGTATTTGTATTCGTGGTCACTGCTGCAAGAGAACAAGGCTGGCCAATTGTCATAGTTGCCCTTATTTTTGGTTTAATCTCACTCTCTTGCTGCTTTGACCTTTAGGACAATGAGAAGTGGAGGAGATCTTAAGAATAATTGGCTTCTCCTTGCCAAAGGAGGATGCTGACCACACAAATGCATAGTGGAAGTACCTATGCATTTCCAGTTGCCAATCAAATTTTCTCCTTAATCAGATAGAGGATATTTGCTTGCTTTCCTTGCATATGTTGTAAATATATGTTTCAAAGACACTAATGGTCAATGGAGGAACAGCTAAAAGTATTCTTCCTGAAAGACAGAAAAATACTTCCACACATGGATTGAAGAGCCTTAGTTTGGACAAAATTATTCTGATAGAGAAAAGCAGCTGGTGCTCCTGTAAATAATGAGTTGAAAGTTCATTCAAGGTCAGCTTCTATCATCACAGATCCAGCATGAAAAATAATTAACCAGAAAAAGAGGAAAAGGAAAAAAAATGCAAGAGAAACAGATTTTATGGCTATAGGAGAAGGATAAAAATGGATGATTCCTGCAGAGCGAAAGACAGAAACAAAGAGACCTGTGACACCTTGGAGGGGAAACCAGGCCAAGGCTCAATTGGCTTAATCACACCATTATCCAGCATTTATGGTGCGGGTGGCAGAGGATGAAAAACACCACCTACACAGTAATGAGTATATGTAGTTTCACACTATTCACATCTCCAACCATGCCTTAAAGGCATCTGAGTTGGTTTCATTGCGATTTGCTGATGAGAAGACAGTCAATGAGTGACAAAAAACAAAACTGCTCTGGAGCAAGTCAAAATCACTACAAGCTTGGAGGAGTCACTAGGTTGATAGGAGATTATCTCCTAGGTGAGAATGGTTAATCTGAATTCAGGTTAATAATACAAAACAGCAGGAAAATTGCTTTCACGATTTCCTGACATTCTAACAGATGGATACACAATAATCCTGCTCTGGTAGGAAATAGGAAACGTGCCCCAAACAATCTTGGGTAGAACTTTGGATTATTTTCTTTACCCTTTAATTTTGCTGCTAGCTGTATATAGGTCCTCCCTTTTCTTCTTCCCTGTGCTAAGTGCTAATCTACTCTCTGGTTCCTACTTTTGCCAATTATTTCCTTGCCAGTTATTTTTCCTGTTCAATTTGGAATGGCATCATCTGTCTATCAAGGAATTTCCCTTCCCCTCTCGTGCTGTGTAAGAGCAACTATCCTAATATCTACCATTTAGGGAAACAAAGATTTAGCTTGGAGTTCTTCCAGTTTTCTCAGCAATGTTCTGAAAAAAAAATCATTCAGTCTTGATGACCTTCTGTTCACCATGCTACTCCTAGTCACAGTTCTTTAGGGTGAATCTTAATAAAGAACAATCTGCTTGCATGACTGATACATATTAGGACTAGGCTGAATTTCCATGATCAGACACATCATCTGAAAATCTGAAGTACTTGGAGCAGCTGTGAAGCCGGATGTAGACAAAAATTGTCAGAGTAAGCAGTAAGAAAACTTTTTCTTTGCACACCACTACCTAAGGTTAATTTCTGCAACATATGAAAATATGTCGGTTCTTACGGATCACACAGGGCAAAGAATACTTTTGTAATCTTGTTAGTGCAGAAACTCAAATGTTAAATCTAAAAGAAATATGTTTTCTTCTTCTGTTGAGTTACTTGTTATTTTAAATATTTCAGTCGTTATAACTTGATTCTCTTTTTAACACTCTTAAATTATAAAATAATTTACCATACCATTTTGTGAATCCTGATTTAGAATCCTGCTGGCTATGCCAATTTGTCACAAATGAGTGATTTAGATTGCTCAAAGAATCATTGTCAAAGGTAATAGCAAAAGTGGAGTTTTCTGGTGTCTTATGAGAATAAAATGTCTCAGCAGGTTAGCTGAATTTATATAACAGTGTCACAGATCATTTCTTCCTAGGAGCTTGTCACTTTTACACGAAGCAAGCACCCTTAAGAGTATGTGAAGGATTTTTTAAAAGTAGTATAATACCTCATTAAAAGACTTTTATATATGTATATATATATATATATCAAAAGCAATCAGCACCGTGAAAAAAAAATAAAATAAAAAACTCCCTGTAAACACGGTCCAACCTCTCCCACTTAATTTGGTTTGAATTTGCATTGTTGCCTTCAAAAATTGTGTGCATTAAAAATGCATTGTTTAACATGCAGGTAATAGATGTATGCAATCATTTTCTGCAATAAGTTATTTGGTTTGGTGACATCACACATTTTGTTTGTACAGCTCACTTTACTGACAATCACCCTAACGTCTGAGCGTCTCCTAATCCTCGCATTGTTTCGATGCACAACTGAAAGGCAGGGAAATACTATTTTTCAGGTTTTGCAGATGCTGACAGAAGCAAAGAGTAGTTACCCTGTTATCGGTCTTACTTTTTTCTGTCACTACTCATCCTGTTGAATGTGCTTATTTTTCTGCTAACAATACATTCCAAAAGGTATAATAATCAGAAAAACTACTTAGAATGAAAAATACAACTTAAGTAACAAAGAAGTCATTCAAATATACACATACAAAAAATCACTCCCACTAGATAGTGAAGAGAGACAAGGAGATTGAGTTAAGGTTCAAATTACTGATGCATTAATATGCTAATATAATTTTTTTGCTCGTATATATTCAGTTTAGGTGAAAGTATATTATTAAAGCTGCAGGGCACTGAGCAGTTACTAAAAAGAGACTAAGTAGGCCAAAGGAGAATTTGTAAATATTTTTGAGCTAATACATAAAAATTTTAATAGAAATCTAGAAGAATAAAAGCATAGGGATCTATCTCAGTGCAGATGTCACTGATACCAACACTTCATGAAAATATTGTTAAAAAGTCCAAATAATTCTGAAAAATGTAAAAGGCAACAGCATAGAGTAAAATTCAGCTTTTTAAACTTCTACCATTTGATCTACATCCTTTAAAAGGCGAGAAAAAATTAGACTCCAAGGACCAGACACAAAATGGAACTGCAGCTGGGAATTTAAAATTAGTCTTTCATGGACTTTGCAACCTTCCATGCTCAGCTGCTGTCTGGCCCTAAGGAACTTTTTCTCTTTCTCTAAGCATTTCAGTCCATTTATCTTCTAGCTTTCCAGAACTTTTCCAGTTGCATGTCAGTCTTCATAATGCTGAGCAGTTTCATGATTGCCTACACCTAGACAAGATATTCTTTTTCCTTTTATCAGCAGAAGGACTTCTTCTGACTGGCAATCTGAGCAAAACCTTGCCCTATGAATGTCTTCATGAAGGACAGCAGCCAGGAAGGCTGGCAGCTCTTTTCATTGGTGAGGCACTGGAACAGGCTGCCTGAAAAAGTGGTGAATACCCATTCCTGGAAGTATCCAAGACCAAGTTGGATGGGGCTCTGAGCAATCTCGTCCACTAAAGGGTGTCCCTGCCCATGGCGGAGGGGGTGGTGGTTAGAACTGGGTGATCTTTAAGGTCCCTTCCAATCCTAACCATTATATAATTCTATGACTTTTTAAACTGTGCCTTAGGTCTTTAGAGTATGACATTGGAAAAGTTCTCTCCAGGTAATGGAGAGGAGAGCAAAAGTGGGAACTTCCTGAATAGTCATGTGGCAATTTGGGATTCTACTTTAAGGGACAAGGGTCTGCAACAATACTCAACCCTGCTGGGAGTAAGTCTGCCCTTGGAGACTAGATCTCAAACACTGCTTCATCAAATGATTTGCAGCTACTCTGAATACTGACATTGGAAAGCACTTTCAAGCAAGATAAACCTTGCAAATGTTTGTCTCCTACATTGTATTTTACAAAGGCTATAGGAGCACTTGCAAAAAGGTTTACTATTAGCATCCTTACTGGGAAGGAAGCAACAGGCCTGACAGATGTGTCTGTTCCTATATCATCCTATTGGGCATAAAATACAATCTTTGTTATAAATCAGCTGCTGTTGTAGAGAAGTCCTTTTTTATTCTATTTTAAGGAAGGAAAAGCACTCTTCTTCTCTCCACAATTAATGGCAAGAGACTAAAAATATCAGTGTCATATATTCTGTAGTAAATAATTCACTTCTGCAGTAACATCAGTCACTGGCTGAGAAATCTGCAATTTCTCTGGAACCTGAGAAAAAAAGGGTCTGCTCAGCTGGAATGAGTGCAGCAGGCAGCTGTCTCATATTGATCTCCATTGTCTCAATATCTACTAAGCACCTCACAGTGCTATTTTTTTATTCCTTGTACTTTGGGGCTATTACAGTAAAACCACTGCTTAAACATCCTTAGTGACAAAGATGCATTCAGATGGAAGACAGGAAACTGAAAGAGGTCTGTGGTCTCCATTGTAAGATGAGTTTAGTAAATGGAAATTAAGTATCAGGAGATCATCTTGCTCTAACTGATGAATTCAGTCACAGGACAGATAGGGTGATACAGAAGACATTTTATCCTCCAAAATAGGATCAAAATGGGATATACAGAACTTGAATATGTAGATGCATGACAAAATTATAGACATGCACTGAAAAAAATGCCATGAGAGGTAAGGAACTCTCAAAGCATGGTGATAGCTCCACTAAGGTCTACAGCCTAAATAGGATAGAAACTGTTTCCTGCAATAAAACTCCAATTGTTCTGTTTTTGAAACCCCCATAGAAAATCTAAGCAGGCTGCATACAACACAGTTTGGCTTTAAAAGAAGGTTTTAAAGTTTCTCCACTGTTTGTTAGCTCTCCCAGTAATGCTTGGTTAAACAGGAATGAGTAAAACAAAGCAGAAAATAACCATTTCATTTCAAAGGATATGCACTTTATCAGAATGTGATGTGACATACTGCCATGTTCCATTGGATGGACTGGCTGGAACATACTTTGCCTTGGGAGTTTCTAAAGTGAACAGAGAACAGAGGTGTTTTCATCTGAAGAGAATTCATCCAGAATTTATCATGTCTAGTAATTCCTTCAGAATAAAGGTTGACAGCTCTCCTGAGAGGCAAAAATCTGTAGAGGGGTGTCATTCCCCACCCTGTTTTGTTGGGGCTTTTTTTTGACTAGGTAATATATACTTTATCCTTCAGTTTATTTAAATGAGGGTGTTAAGTTCCCGCAAAGGTCCGTGCAAGGACAGTCAATTAGCTATGTTAAATACAAATTATAGGTCTTATGTGCTTCCAAACCTGATGGCTCTGGGACCATACAAACACTGTTGTCAGTTTTGGCCTGTGAATACATTCTCCCCTGCAATTTACACAGCCTCTTTTCACAGCCCAGTCCTGTAGTTCAGCTGGTACTGGCAATCCCAAGATGTTCAGAGTCTACCTTTCTGAGCACTTCATATTTATTTCTATAGCTCAGGGATGATGTGGCAGTAAACACAAGAAATGCAGGGTCTGCACAGAACATCCTGAAGGGATAAAATGCTGTCTTAACAGGCAAACCCAGAAGAAATTGGACAGCTGCAGAAACAGAAGTTTGCATGTGGTTTCATCATAGTCCCGAGTGCATTGCTGGAGTTCTCTTGTGTATCTTTGTCTCCTCACAGTCAATATGGCTAAACAGGCAATATGGCTCACATCATAGTGCTATTTCGTTTAATAAACAAGGATTGTCACTTCTTCTCACTTTTGCTCTTTCTCTAGGATATTTTTCATGTGTCAGTAGGTAGGCAGGAGACTAGAGAGCTAAATGTTCTGTTGACCAGGAACCCCAGGTCCCTTTCCACAGCACTGCTTTCCAGTGTCTCCTTCCCCGGTCTGTACATATACCCACAGTTGCCCTGCCCTTTTCCTGTCCTTTCAGGGTCCTCCTTCTCCCCCTCCTTCAGAATTGGGACAACAGTTGCCAGCTTCCAGTCAGCTGGGACCTCTCTGGATTCCCAAAACCGCTCAAAGCTTACCAAGAGAGGTTTTGCGATCCCATCAGGCCCCACAGATTTGTAGGGATCCAGCTGGAGCAGCAGATCTCCCACAGTTTCAGGGTTGAGTGTTCTCATTGTCATGGTGCTCCAGCTCAGGGCACTGAGACTCCCTTGGTCTGTCATCTGTGTTGAAGACAGGTAAAGAGTGTCTTAAACACCTCTGCCTTGTTCCTGTCCCTGTTTGTGAGGTGACCATTCTCATCCTGTAATGGGACGATGTTATTATTACACTGCTTTTTGGCACTGATAGATTTCAAAAGACTCTTTTTCTCGTCCCACATATTTCTGATCAGCTTCAACTCTAGCTGAGTTTTGGCCACATGAATTTTCTCCCTACAGTGGCAAGCAGACTCTCGGTATTCTTACCACGTCACCTGCCCTTGCTTCCACTGGGCATAGACCTTCCTTTTTAGCCTTATTTTTAAGAGAAGATCCCTGTTCATCCAAGCCAACCTTCTGCCTTGTCTGCTTGACTTCCAACATTTAGGAATTACCTGCTCCTGTGCCCTTAGGAGGGGATATTTATAAAGTGAACAGAACTGATGGACACCAACGCATGCAAAAATGTTTTCCCGGGGGAGCTTACTCCCTAATTCCCTGAGCACCCCGCAGTCTGTTCTCCTTATTTCTAGAGTTGAGGTTTTGCTGGCACTTTTCCTCCTGTCAACAGAGATTTTAATCTCAATCACTTCTCAATCACTGCGGCCCAGACATCCGCCAATCACTCACAAGATCCTCTCTGTTGACAAGCAGCAGATCAAGGAGGGCATCTTTCCGAGTCGGCTCCCTTAAAGGGAAGTGGTCAACCAAGTTTTTTATGAATCTTCTGGCCTGGGCTCTACCAGCTGTATGATAGTCCCAATTAATTTCTGGCAAGCTGAAGTCCCCCATAAGGACAAGAGCAGTTGACTTGGAAGCCTCCCGTAGTTCCTCAAAGAATAATGCATGGGCATCATCATCCTGGCTAGGAGGTCTACAGCAGACTGCCACGATGACATCCACATTGTTTGTCTCTTGATTCTTACCCAGAGGCTCTCAACTGTGCCATTGCCAACTGTAAGCTCCATACATCTTTTTCCTACTCTGACAACTCATCCTTTAAACCAACAAATGAAAAATGTCACTGGCTGATATTTTGAAAGTAAAAAGAAAGAGACACATGCAAAATCAAAATAAAACCCATGTTGTCAAAGCCCTTCTGCTTCAATGTCTTGCCCAGTTTCAAATGACGTGCAGTTACCAGAGAGCAACAGCAATGGTGGAGGTTGTGGGAATATAAATAGCAGAATAAATAGCTAAATACACATATCTGTATATACATAGAACAAAAAATACAGAGGTAAAAGAAGATAGCAAGAAATAAAAATAAATACTTTCTTTAAAAGAGATATGCCAAACTTAATCAAAGAGGAAATTTAGTTTTTGGAAGCTTTCATTGTGATATGGTCTCTAGTTGTTTTGTTTGGGTTTTTTTGTTAAGGAATTATGCCCTAAAATGCTAAAACTTAATTTATTTTCATCAGTTCTATGAATGTTGACAACTTCAAGGGAAATTTGCTTTTGCTCAATGTAACAAATACATTGCAGATCAACTGTATTGCAGAAACTGTTTTTCATTTTCATAGACTCACTATTGTAATAAAGTGAAAACTCTGTTATCATTTTTTCTTTGCCTTAGACTAAGATCAAATTCTTGAAACATTTCCATACTGCTGCTTAGGCAGTGACACCTGTCGTCCCTGCCCACCACAAACACAAGGCAGGACTGCTTATAAGCAGGTTATCTATAATCTATCCATGCATATACCCATGCTAATTATTCTTTGAGGTATATCGTGTCTATATAATATACCTCAAAGAATGGTGCATGCTTGGTTCGCTTCAGCTAAATGTCTCTGTCCGTTTCCACGAAGACATGAAGTCTGATTAAGCGACTTACCTAAAAACAAAGTAACATACATGTAAACCTGCTCAGATCTCCCTATTCTCAAGTGCCAGTTTTATTTAGTCTGTTAAATGTTAAAAAAAAAAAAAAAAATAAACCCTCTCTATTGGCACTTCAAGGAAAACATTTTTCAGAAGAAAAAGTCTTCAAGAAGGGTGTTGAATTTGTCCTGGTTTCCTATACAAGTGTGGAAAAATATTTTTCATTAAGCCATCTCTCAAAATATTCATTTGTAGAGTTAGTTATTTTTTACCTTATTTTAAAGATTTGTGTTGATAATTACGTGTTATATTGACCTGTATGATGAACGAATAAGACTCAGACTGTTGGTTCTGCTGCTGCTGTGAGCTTGCCACTGTGACAAATAGTGAGACTATCTTGCTGCTTTTTTAGCTCTGCAACCAAATTTAAAGGAATGTTGCTTGAGGCAAGAGTTAGAAGTGCTCTTTCAACTCAGTCCTGTACTCACTTGGGAGTTATCCTTTCCTGATTTTCCTTGAGTTTGGGTTATTTATGGCTTTGTTTTTCTTTCTTCTGTGCCCCCTTTTGCCCTATCCATTCCTTTTACCTGTTTCCCTTACAATTTTTAAGAAGAGCTGTGATGATACATCAAGAACTTGCAAAGATTCCATTCTCTTCTCCCAAAATGCAACCCAACCTGTCAGTCAAATAATCAGGTAAATCAGATAATTCTCTTTCCTTCTGAGAACACATAAAGGCACATGTTAGGTTACTAATTAGAGATCAGACAGAGAATAATCTCTTTCCTTTCTAGTTGGTTCAGAACAGTTTCTGTACAAAGCAGGCTTTCTACCTAAACCTTAGATTTCTAGATACTTTTATTAATTTTAAGTCCAGTGTTATTTTCTGAAAGCTCAGTAACTGAGCAGGGCTTTTTATTCTCTGCAAGTTCTGAAGTAATGTGCACTTTGGACACAGAGATTTTTAGTCTGTGCAGATGGAACCATTGTTTCAGATGGTTGTGTTTGTCAATAAAGCTGAAAAAAGAAACAATAATACACTTTTGGAACAGGGCTTATTAGCATTTTGATGGCTCCTTTATCCTGGGAATAGCCTTTTGCTTTTGGCTTCTTCCTTCTCTTCTCCATTCCGAATCTGTCATCTTTCTCCAATAATTAGAATTTATACTAAGCAATCAAGTTTAGGTTGTCAAGGAAAAAAAAGAGTAAAAATTAATTATTTTTAATTAATTAATTTAATTAATTATTCTGTGGATAAGAATAGCACATATATTTGCTTTATAAATCATGTTTTTAATATGTAAATTACCAGGAACATCAGATTGTGAAGAGTGCATTAAAAGCCCTGAAAAGTCAGTTTTTCTAAAGCCATAAGTAATTCTCTATAGGAATAAAACTAAGAGGGGGAGGGGGACAAATTCCATTTGCCTATGTGAAGCAAAAACTAATAGCAACAATTTATGACTGCAGTTAGACTTGCAAATGAGTGAGGCAGCATTCACCAAGCCACAACCACGACAGGACTGCAACCAAAGAAATAATAAATATTCTCAGATTCCTGATTCCAAGTATGTGATATAAGCAATAGAAAAATGTATGGTATTAATGGAGTTGATACAATGATATTCTAATAATATTTCTGTTATTATGTAAATTAATCATGATAATGTGAAATTATTCATTCCTATTCAGTAACTTTAGTAATAGTGGCCAGTGTCATGTATTTTTGCCTCTCATTATTCTATTTTATTCAGTACAGTAAGAAATATTTTAAGAGATAACTTTAGACTTCCATGTGTTTCTTTAACAAAGGAAATATACTTCTTTTAACTGTTCAACATAGCTTAGCAGGTGTTAGAGGCAGAATAAGTAGGACAAATTAAAGTATCTTCAAACAAAAGTCAGGAAATCCAAAATCACCTCACATTTGGAAAAGGCACAATCCTAGAAGGAAGTAAAACTCAAACTTTCATTGTTGTAGTTTTTAAGGTTCCAAAGGCAGCTACTCTGACACAGTGGATGGAAAGCCTCTAAATTTTCCCTTGTAGTATACTCCATCTGACTTCAAATAACAGATGGCACTTTGCTGAAAATTGAAATAGCTAAAGCAGTGAAAAGCAGCATAATTCACACGACTTTGAAGCCCTACTCCCACACCTTGTTTCTGAATCTACTGGTTCCTTAGACCGTCAGGTCTGGTGAACAGAGTAAAATAGATCTCCACAAAATACTAAGAAAACAAATAAATATATTCTAGAAACTGAAACTCTGTTTTTTTAATCTCAGTGCTACTATCTATCTTTGCTACAACTCCAGGCAAGCAGGTTTGTCTTACAGAGCTTTGAGGAGCAGGGTAAGCCAAGAAAGATGGTGAAATACTGATTTTTACTAGCTTACTTGTTCTTCCTAATGAAGATATTGATTGACTTGGTTCAATGCTTCAAAGCTGTGCTGTATCACACAGCATGTTTTTCTCTTAACAGAAGACAGTGGTTATGCTCAACCTTTTATTTTTCTTTCTTCTGTTAATTAACACAGCATTATTTTTCTTTTCCGCATCTATCATCACCACTATCACTTTGCTAAGACACTTTGCTGAAACAGTTCAGCAGTTGGGTCCCTAAGAAATACAAAAATATGAAAAGAAATTAAAACCTTGAGAAACATCCAGAGAGAATTAGTCATGGAGCATTATCTAACATTTACAACCAATCTTGATGGCATATTTGGTTATCTGATTTCAATATTTCCATACAAAAGAAATATATATTTTTTAAAGTGTACTATTTTATTCCAGGGTCTAAAAATATTTTTGTCTAGAAATTCTTATAACTCTAAGCTGATCCTTTTGACTTGGACAGCATGCATAGGGTCTGGACAGACACACATCATGTGCAACACGTATCTGTGTCTCTGTCTTCTGTCCAGTTCTTGGGCTCTCTGTCACTGTCTGCAGCAAGCAGCCTGACACAGAGAACTTACACAGCTTTAAAGTGCAGTCTCTATCTTCTGAGGAAAGACATAAGCAACAGACACTATGAGAAACGTATACGAACTATGGAAATTCATTCAAAATTTCCAGAAAACAACATTCAGGAAACAAGTTCCATGCATTGGAAAGGATGAGAGAAGACAAAAGACAGTGAGCAGCTGAAATGAGTAACTGCTGGCGGAGAGGGGATTCTGGCAGTGAGCGTGGGAGCCCCAATGGGTAAGTAAAGAGCCAGAAGACACAAAAGCTCTTCCTTGCGATGCAGAATCACATTAATCTGCAGTGTTAGTTTTCAGATGACTAGCCTGTGTTTGGAGAATGAAGATGTATGACTATCACATGAATAATGCTCTGTGATTAGTGCAGCATGTAATATATGCAACTACACAGAGATAAGCCATGGGCTCTCGTTCATGGGATACAGTCCCAATACACACCCAAATATTTTCAGATGCACAAAACATCACTGATGAGAAAGTGAAGAAATGAAAGATCAGCTGCTAATCTCAGCTGAGCTCAGACAAACCCAGAAAACTCCAGCTCCTGTACCTGGGATCAAAATCTTGATCAGATACTCTTTCTGAAATTACATTGGAAAACTGTGCCCAGAAATTATTTCACTTTCAAATTGTTGGAACTATAGTGAATTATGAATAACAAGCTGGTGACTCCTGTGAACAAAGAAATTCTGAAAAATCCTCTGCTGGTTTATTGCAGCTTCCCACAGAACAGGATGAATGAGTTTGCAGCAGGGAAAGTACAGGTCTGTGTTAAAGTATTCAATTTTGCGTTGAAAACACGAAGCTGTAAGGAAACAAAGCATCCCAGGGGATGCTTCTGTTCGCCCCTAACCAAAGGCATCACCGACCCCCACAAACTTATTCCTATCCAGGCAGTTCACATCCAGGAACTGATGTTCCAGCCATGTCCTCTGGAAAGAAAGCTTGAAAGTCCCGTTGCCTCTATCTCTAAGCTCTGATTTATTACAACTGCTGGCATTAGATCCCAATTCTTCCACCCTTTGCCTGGCTCTGTGCTATTCTTTGATTCTAGGGACTGTCTCCTCTAGCACATTTCTACAGTTCAACATTTTCTGAATTGCTGAAAGGGGTCATCGATGTCTTGTTCTGCCAAAAACCTTAATGGTGCTAAGAGGTGCAATTTACTTGCAAAATTATTTCCTAGTCAGTTGAGTCCAGCCAAATGGAAAACTAATGAGACCACTGCCCTGGTGGATCTCCTACACAAAGTTATCCCATTATCACTGAGAGAAAAAAAAAAGCATGGAAAGTCACCACAGAAATATCCATCACTAGTCATGGTCTTTGTCCACAGGGCAGGACTTAGGAATGTAAATACTTTGCTGAATTTGGGACAGTTTTGGACATCAGAACTCTTAAAAGAATGGCAGTAAAACTAGGATTCATTATTTTTCAGACCAGGCACTCTGGTTTTGTCCAACGTCACCTAACAAAATCTGTGGAAAATTTATTTGTTCTTTTTGCAGGATGTACAACTGAGTTCCACATCCAAACAGAGCTGATTTAGGTGGTAAGTTGTGAAATTTATCATCCTGTTTTCACAAAGAACAGTTTATGCATTTTCCACTTTTATCTCAGGGAATATTTAAGCTCTTGAAATAGCCATGGCTTTATTCACAGTCTTTTGAAGATGTAGGAAAGCTTAGTGTAAAAGTGTCTTAAAGGAATATGTTTTAAGGTAGCAGGTGCTCTGAGTACTAAATTTATTATGTGATTTCTATTTAAATTAGACTGCAACATGGTGAGGAGCAGTGCTACAGGTGTTTCCTGTTAAATTGAAGTGTGCTGAGAAATTTAAGGAGTTGAGCCATGCTAAATTCAGACTGAAATCAGAATTAGACTGGATGACTTTTTTATTTTTAAAGCTTTACTGTATGTTGGATGGTTACTTAAACAGATTTCCTTCTGTATTCTTCAATTGCCTAAGGCTGGTATCAGACATTTGAAGATGTTACAGGTTATATTTCAGTAATTACTTGCACTGGAATCTTCCCACACTAAAAAATGTGTTTCATATCTTCCTATTTATTTCATCTCACCTCACAGAAGTTCTTGCTATTGCAACAAGGAAAGAAGAAATACGATTAATGCAGTCACCCAAAAAGGACCAGTAGATATTAATGGAATACTTTTTCCGAGTACTGGGGAAGGCAAAAAGATATGTTGCTGCCCAGCTTCTAGGCTGCTAAGCCAGCCCCTTGTGGGCTGATGGTATAGACTATGGGGCAGTCACTGAGCAACAAAAATTATTTTTCATATATTTAACACATTTTTGTGCCTGTCAAATATCAAGCTTTGTGTTTCTTCAGTAAATAATTTGTTTTTACTGGGACATTAGATCAGATTTTTAGAAGTTTTTTTTAATGTGCAATTACAACTCAATGTGAAATGAAACAAAAAAAGCCAGATGATTAAATAGAACCAAGCTGTTACATTTGGTGCTTTGGAGATATGAGTATCATCTGTCACTGCATAAAAAAACTGTTATGAAAAGATGTGCTCTCCTCAGACTGTATGTTCTGAATAAACACAAAGGATTTGAAGTTTAAGAAAAAATACCTAGCATGATTAAAAATTATCTGTTATTGGTAGGAAGTTCACAGTGAAGTAAAGTAGGAACACATTAAATATCTCTATCACTGAAGACAAGCAGGATTTGAATCTGTGATTTTCACTGAAGGATAGATTTCTTTCAACACAGGCAATGAAATCCCATCAATCTATTCCAGGAGATTACTACTTCTTGCGAACTATATTTGTTATGCTTACAAATATACTTCATACTTTCTAAGCATTTTGCAACTGTGTTTTACTAGGGGTATGATTCTACAGTCTTTCTTTGCATCAAGTTCTTACTCTAAACAGAAGGGTTTTAAACTTAATGTCTTACAGAATTGGACATACTTTGAATATTGATGGAAACTGGTAAATAGTTTCCTATTAATCATGTTGTTTCTCTCGTAAATGGCTACATGATTTAGGTAGCTATTCTGGTTATGTTTAGATTATACAATAATGGTTATATATATATTAGAACATGTGTTGCTAATTGGCCTAATATTTATTTTCTTCAATTTTCTCAATGCTTTCTTTTTTTCCCTCCGGGTATTATTTTCAGAATATCTGAGTAAAAAACCCAAATGGATGCAAGAAGAAAAGACATGATGCAAAAGATGCAGACATGGAGAAACAATGAAGAGTGGGTGATGGAAGTGAGGGACTAAAGAGCAATTTAAATCTTTGTAAAGGAGGCGGGTGAGGCTGGCATTGATCCAACTTATGGAGACAATGGGAAAGGCAACAAAACTCTGGGACACTAATAAAATATTAAGCAGAACATAGTCCTTTTCATTAAGTTACTGATGTAAGAGAGAAATGTACACAAATCACATGTTGGATTTGCTAGAAAAATAAGATCTTAATTGTAAATAGATCTTGGCAAGCTTGGATGTAAAAGCTGAAATGGTAGATAATGATCAACCTCTTCCTAAGGACTGCAGCATGCTGTCACCATGTCATTAGCTGCATCCTCCTGGCTCTCTGAGGAGCCTGAAAGACAAATGCAGCCTTTTCATCTCCAGGTTTCACTGAGAAACTATCTTCTACAGTTTCCATGGGACAACAAATCAGCAGGTTTTTTGCTATGGCCTTTATTCTCATAAAGGAAATTTTTACTGATTTGAGTAAGATTTGCCTTGAGTTAGTACAAAACTGAGCTTTTATTAATGTGTTTTGTTAACCAAATTCAACTGCAATCTTTGTCATTTCAAGTAGATGTAGGAGTTTCCCCAAAAATCACTGTAAACACAGGGCTCACCAGAACACTAACCTATGAATCCTTTAGCCAAGTTACTGAGAATCTGTTGACAGTATGGGAAGCTCATGCTGAGATTTGTTCACTGCCTCCATTGGAGAGAACTGAGATAGAAGCATTATGAATGCATTACAGCAAGGAAACAATCTTGGTCACCAGGCTGAAGGTGGAGCAAACACTTCTGGAAGTTGCTTTGAGGCTCAGGACCCAAGAAGCTGCACTTTTATTTCCAAAGGACAGGCATGTTGAGCTTGGTGAGTTATTGTGAGCCTTTTGATCTGTCACAAAACAAGTGTGAAGTCTGAAGCTTCACAAGTGGATCCAAACTAGAATTGCCATCATCTGGCCAGACCCAACTGTTCAGCACTTCTTCCCTGATGGGCAGAGATTCAGGATGGGAAACTGAATAGTATAATCCCCAACTAACTCACTCTTTCCTACAAAGCCCTATTGCTACCAACATCTCAGGAGACACCCGCCTATATGCCAGTGGCATGGAATACATGAAAATGAAATGGCATACTCCAAACCTGAGCTAAGAAAATAACATCCAAGAGTGAAAACAGTAGTTGTTCAGAATGCGAAAGCATCCTCAAACAGCACAAAAAACATATTTAAATAATACTGCAGAGCCCAGTATCATATAATTGGATGATGTGTGGCAATATTTTTTTTTTTTAATGCAAGAATTTCAAGAAACATGAGAAGGAGCAGAAATATTAACAAGTACTCAGTGTTGGCTCAATCTTATTCCCATGAAGATTGATGTAATTTTTTCAGTTATATTAAAACAATTTAAGTGAATACTTTGAATATCTACCCAAAATGCCTGGTGAGATGGAAGCAAGGAGGACTAATATCTTCTTTTCGATGTATTTATACACCGAAGTGAATAACATTTTATTGATATAGGCTTCTATATTCAACATATTTTATAATTTTTTCAGGAGAGTAAACTTTAGTGGTAGTATACATTTGCTTAGGCTTTCATTGTTGCCTGAGAACATACCGCTGAAGTTGAACTGTCAACAGGAAAACATGAACAATTCCCATAAATCATTTCAAACCCAAAGAACAGATGGCATTGAGAAGCAGCATCACAGCCTGCTGTTCCCTGAGGTTTGAGGAAGGTCCTGTAGCTCTCCATGGAAAACAATTTTATTTTGTTCACTTTAGCTATTAGGCCTATGATTCCATATTTTAAAAAACCTGCCCATGAGTTTGGTTAATTTCATTCAATCATGAATATTTTTTTTTTCTCCATTGCATGTATACTGGTCTAAGATGGAAACCAGAGGCAAAAATCTCTTTATGTAATAAATAGTGTTAACATTTTTTCTGGCATTAAATTAATGGTTAATTATTCATGTGTTCTCTGAATCCTATAGTAAGTCAAAACATGCTATTTAGGATACCATATTAACACCTACTGCTGTAAGGAACAACAACAATAAAAAATTCTGTATAACTGCCATTTTGAAACTGATTAACTACCACTGGAGAAACCTTATTCCAAATTCTCGGTTTGCTTTACTGGGAAAAGCGTGAAATATAGGAAAAACTGAGAAGAGGGATCTTTGATTATCTGAATTTTCCATCTCTTTCATAAGCAGTGTCATCTATTTTACTGAAATGAAGGGATTATTCTTGTCCTCAAAAAATATAAAACCTAGAGGAGTGGTTAACTTACACTTCAGAAGTCAGCAATGGAATGAGAACGCATTTTTCAGATTAATTTCCTTTAATTTCTCACAGCTGGTATAGAGATTAGCACCACACATCTCTCTCTAGATTAACTAACCCCTTATAATGGGCCTTTCTATATCTATATGAAGGGAAAGTGAAACTACCATCAACATCTTTATAAGAGCAATTGCACCTTTGGGCACAAGATCTGACACAAGAGCCTTAAAAGGTATTTCATTTATTTTTAATGAGTTTGGGAATTTTTAAGGTTTTGCTGGTGATATCAAAAACTTGAGAAAAATTCTTTCCTAATCCCCTGCTTTCAATGTGATTATTTCAGCATTTCAGTAATTAAGGAAGGAAGCATTTATAGTGGTTTGCAGTACAGCCCTTAGAGATGAGGGAGCAGGAAAGCTATCTCTTTCTGTCACTTCTGTGCTGAGTCTTTAGTTTCATTCAACGCTTCCCGTGAAATAGGTTTTAGAAATCAGCTGTAATTTCCCTGATGTACTATATTAGCTACCAGACAGAACTGCAAAGAATTGATCCGGTGAAAGTAAATGAAAACTAAGAGAGTATGAGAACCCAGCTGGGATATATCTGTTATTTCTCTTGCACAACTGAATCTGTTCCATGTTACTTTTTAAAACATTTCTGGGACAGAATTTCTTTCTGTGATATCAAAGCAAATGTGCAGACTTCTTCCAAGAACTTCTAAAAAGAAAGAAAAGCCTTTTACATTCATCTTTTATGGAACATGAACAGAATGTACAGATCACAATAGCCAAAAATAGCATGTACTCTTGAAGGAATATGTAATTTTCATCCTACACATATGTCACTTTCAAACCAGAGAGAAAATCTTCATGAAAGAAGACCAGATTGTTCCAACTGATGTCTTCTCAGAGAGCTGCACTTGAAGGGAAAACCTCAAACAACATTTACTTAACAACAACACCCTCGGTAGCTAACAAATCTCGCCTGCACTAAGGAAGAGCAACAAGAAACAGAGTCTGATCATTATGAAATTACATGAATACAAAACAGTGGGAAAGTTATTTTAAAAGGAACTTGTGCTTTTCATATATTGACTCTTTAACTTTTCCTGGGAAAACAGATGGCCTATCTAACTGGTAGGAGGCAAAGGAAATGGAAGGCATATTGGAAAGTCTTGGATAACAGCCAAAGTAAAAATTGTAATTTTGATACCATAGAGTTGAAATGCAGTGCATATAGCAATCACGTTATAATACCTAGATGATGGCCTGCCTTAGCCCTAATTTCAAGACCTGGAACATTATAAGCAATAGATAAAACCAGGTATATGCTTGTGATAGGAACAGTGGACATGCACTTTTCAGCTGACATTTTTTTCTTGACCTGCGTCCAACCCACTAACTTTCACACCAAGGTGAAACATCTTGGCTTAGTGCAGAAGACACAACTTCTGGCATACAATATTCTTGTGAAGATGTTAAATATTGGTAGTAGTGCTGTACAGATGTTCTTCAGAAAAGAAACAATGGATAATCACCTGAGGTATTTACGATTTAAAGCAATCAATAAGATGACTCAGAATTCCAGCTCACTGTGGCTCATTTTTGTTTCTTTTGCTTTTCATATTCTGTTTTGAAGTCTGATGAGTTTGAAAGACATGCATTCCAAACAAAATACCCTTATCTAATAGGTACGTGTTTCAATTATAGCCAGTTTACTGTATGTCTTCTATGAAGGCATCCATCTCTCTTGATATTGCTCAAGTTCACTGCAGCTTTTCTGTTGACTGGGTAAAAAGGTCTGTAGGTATACGTGGATGCGTTGTACCAATCTGTCACTAGTACTTTATGATTTAAATAGGCTATAAAAAAGTCAGTAAGCTCTGATAAAAAATTAAAATATGAGGAATTCTACACCATGTTTTTCAATACTTTATTAATATCCCTCTGCACTGTTAAGTCCAGTACCACTAAAAAGCAGGAGGGTTATTTCTTCTTTTCTATTAGTGAATATGTGGTTCTTCTCTAAAGAATATTTTCTGGCTCTTAAAGGACAGTATTAGTTCAAATGCCCACTTGCCTTCTTCCTCTGGACCAGAAAGACTCTAGGGTGAGCAGTAGTCATGCATTTATTCCAGAGGTGATAAAGACTCAAATCAAGTAAACTTGGTTCTTGCTGTTACTATCAGTCACATCTGTGAGGAAATAAATTTTTTTCACAAATATATGAATGTCCCATAAAACAAAATTCAACTGATCAAACAATTTTTTTCCAGGTATCAAAAGATGAAATTCAGCAAAGACTTACAAAATAAAGCCCTAATTCTAATCTATGTGCAATATCTTTATCCACGACAGTTTAACTGGGCCTGAGGAAGACAGATAAACAGTATTCTGAGTTGGATACAATTATTAATTCTTTCAGATATTTATGTGAGTTATGATAAAGCAGCACAAACTCTTCAGCTCAATGCAGTTTTCTACTGGGAGACATCACTATGTTTTGACACAAAGTACCTGGAATGAAGGAGCAATGTGACACAGAAGGGAAATAATGCTGAAACATAAATAAATGGAGAAAATAAATGAGAAAGAAAATTGCAGGGGGAGGAAAATATCAAAGCTATAAATATAAAAATAAGGTGAGAAAAAGAAAAGAGTTAATGTTTCATGGTGGCAATTACAAAGAAGGCAAATGCTGTCAGTTTGGAACTGAGATTTAATCTGACAGATTAATTCTCAGATAAAATACAATCACCCCTGTAAAGCACAATATTTGTTCAATGCACGGATTATTAAGGAGCGAAATACAGATGCTAAATAGTTTCTGAAGACTTTTGTAACAAGCTTGAAGTTTTCAAGACATGTCATCTGCTTTATTTGTTGCTGATGGCAACTGTGATTTTCATCTTGTGTTGAGTATAATGTCTTTGAGGGTATACTTTCAGAAGATTGCTGATACACAGAAGCAGATATAAGAGGCTGCACTTTAAGATGGGTTTTCCTTCCATCATTTTGCCAGCTGGTAGTGAATTTGTATACTCTGAAGTGTTTGCTAGTTTCTTCCACATCTTTCCCATTATGAACACAGGTTACTGACTGCTGGCAATATAACTGCAGGCTGGAGCACATACTACACAAAACCCAGACCAAGTCCCTAGGTGCCCTATGAGGCCTATTTGGGACACTATGTTTTAAGCAAAACAAAATATAGAAAATGTGGATTTCAGGAGCATGGCATATGGCAAACGACTTGGGCACCTTGCCAGAGTCCAGATTTCAGTTTGGATGTGGCTGTTACGACCTGAGGTGAAAGGATTTTATGTCTATATTTCTAAAATAAAGGGAGCAAGGATTGTATCCAAGGATGTTAGCTGATGTATGCTGAGGAGCCAGCATCCCCTGAAAGGGAATGCTTATCCTCAGACCTGTATGCCTTTCCTCTACTCAAGCTGATGTATCACAAGGCAGCAAGGTCACACCTCTGCTAGTTTTTTTTAGAACTGCCAGACAAGCAAAGACACCTTTAGCACATACTTATCTAAAATTAATTAGAAACAAAACAACCCAGAGTGCAATATGGTATCACTCTGTAATAAAGATGGGAAAAGTCTAGAACATTATCGCTTAGTTTGACATCAGTACTGGCAAAAACAACAGACCAAATGATAAGGGAATTAATCGGGAAACACAGGGCAGTACAACTGCTCAATAAACAGCAACAGCATGGGCCTGCACAGAGCAGGTTTTTCCTCATAAGCCTGAATGACTTTTTTGTTCACATCCTGGAAAGAGGGACCAAGCAGAGAGGTGATACAAACCAGTCAGCAGAATCCCAGGGGATGCTTCTGTTCGCCCCTAACCAAACAGCTAATTAGATAATATACTAGCAGATTACCACTGTGTAAGAGCTCATGGGGGTGTGCAGAGAAAGAAGCAATTTCACCTGCACAGATGGTTTTGGAGGTACAAACACCTTGCTGTGAGTGTCACTGTGAAAAACTCAGTAGACCCTAAATTAACTTTAAAATAACTCAGCCCTCAAACTAAGGATTATTGAATACATTCTGCTGCTACTCACAATAGCAATATTCAGCCTTTCTTCTTATTGTTCATATATCTACACCCAAACTCAGGAGAAGTTTCATTTTGATATAATAAAGAGATTTTTTAGAGTTAGAACAACTATCCTCTAGAACAACCTCCCCAGGGATGTGGTGGAGTCTCCCTCAACACAGATTTTCAACTGGACAGGGTGCTAGATAATCTCATCCAGACTCCCTTGCCCACAAATGTTGGAATGGATGATTTTTTGAAGTCTGTTCCAACCTGGGTGTTTAATCATTCTAAAATCTTCTTACTCACATGCCTTTAATTAAATTTTACTTTAACTGAATTGACTCTAGCATAGGGAATGGTGTTTTCTGCTTAAAATTGTAATTATTCTCCATATGTTCTGACATTTCAAAGTTTATTAGAAGACCAACTTTAGAATGTGACCCTGTCAAAACAGACATCAACTGACTATAATATATTTTACTTCAATACCTGCCTTGTTATTAATTTCTCTCTCAGTCTGAGAGAGCTTGGAGGAAATAATCCAGATACTCCCTATTTAAATATCAGTCACCTCATTGTCACCTCATTGACAAGTCATTTCTTCAGAGTAATACTAAAAACAACTTTTGCTGGCTGTGCACTCTGTCATCTGAGAACAGACTGGCCTCAAAAAGAGAGCAGGACTTGCTTCTGGTAGGTGGGCAGTTGCTTTGGCCAGCAGATCAGAAAGCCCACCCTCCCCATCCATTCCCTCTCCCCTTTGCCACCATTTGTTGTTCACTCCCGAGCTGGTACAGAAGGCTGCCTTTCAGCAAGGACAGAAACAGTCTGCCACCACACTGAACACTGCAATTGCTGCCATGGCTTTGGTGCTTGACCAGCTGCAGCAGTGCCCAGGGCTGGTGGGCGTTTAACACCTTCCCAATTCTGCCAAGGCCTGCTGCTGCCTGGGTCTGAGGTGAGGGCTTTTCCTCAACCCCAAAATGAGGAAAAGGGACCTATTTACTGTGTGCAAGCACTTCTGTGAAGGAGTAGATGACATATTTATTGGGACTGAGGTCAGTGTTAGCCTTACATCTTATTTATCCAAGTACAAAAGTTTCTAATAGTTACATGAAGTTTACAGAGCTTTGTTGAGTTACCTTTTCTTGCTGTTTGCTTCTTAAAGTGTGCACTGCTCTCCAATAAATTCACCTGCTAATATCTGTATCTAAAATCACCTTCCAGTTACTGGGAAGGGGTTGGTATGTTTTAGGAGGAGGTCAGGCAGCTCTTATAGCTATCAGAAGTCCCCTGTCTGCAAAATAAATGTTTAGATAGAATAACATAGGCTGATCTGAGCCTTCCAGTTTCTAAGTGCAGATAAACAAGATGTCAGAATAGTTGTCATGTGAAATATGACTTTTACCTTATACGTGGGCACACTAGAAACATCCAGACCTGGAGAGCCTTGTAATTTACTGAAAGTCTGGGTAAACAATGGAAGAAAATAAAATCACTGGAAACATCACTTTTCCTTTACAGCTAGACTTTCTCTTGCCACTTTCTTAGATGCACAGGGACCACTGCGGCTAGAAGGGTTTCTGCTCATCTGCATTAATAACAAGCTCTTCTGGGTGCATGAGGAACACCGGGGTAACTGCACCGAGGACAGTAAAACGTGTCACTACAAGCATAGCAAAGGGATTTTTAATGCCATGAAGTTAGAAACATAAGAAAATATGGGTTTTACCTTAGATGAATTTGACTCTCTTTAGTCAAATCCTCCTTTTGAAACCTTATGAAATCAGAGTATAAAAGGCCTTGTAAAATTTCTCTTCATGGGTTTTTAATGGAGCGGTGAGAAATACAGTGACTATAATGTTAAGACAAGTGTGTAAATGAGATCCTTGACCTCTTCTTTATTGGTAATGAATCAGTATGAGTGTTTAGGGCACAACTGCAGAATCAGAGCAAAATCTTTTGCCCAGTTTCTTACTAATGCCACCCTCAAAGCTCTGCTACATAACAGCCCCTTTTTTGAATTTGGTGAAATCAGCCTCCCTGACAGATGGCTGTCTGGGCATATGGAGAGAATATGATGGATAGCCTATATTTCAAAAGGCGGTGATCAGTCTAGCAACGAGCTCCATGCATCATCCAAGTTTTGCAGAAATGGCATAAAAGCTTTTGCCCTCATTGTAAGCAGACTGATCATGTGTCAGAGATCAATGAGGGGGTTCATCCAGGTAGTTTCACACTTCACAGTTTCTGGGACAATTCTGTTAGTTATTTGGAACTGATGCCTCATGAAGGAGGAAAAGAAGGAGGTTGGCATTTGAGGTAGTTGTCTGATGATACATTTCCATATGCTGCAATCTGTTGCCATACAGTGAGGAAGAAAACCTCTGTCTAGGTGATCTTCTCACAAGCATCAGCATTTTCAGATGAGCATTTTCAGAAGTTTTGTTTCTTCTGTTTATTGCTGGCAACACTAAAACCAAAGATGCTCTACAGAATGAAGATGGCATTAATTTCCAGAAAAAAACCCACATTTTTATCAAGTGTCCATTTGGCTCCTCTGGAACATTTACCATTTCTGAGAACAAGTATGATTGTGCAGTTAATTCTCTAGTACTAAAAGAAATGTGTCAGCACTGTGAGCTGTCCTTGGTTGCAGAAAAGGTCTCAAGGAGTTGAGGTATGTTATAAATGACTAAACAAGCAAGGTCATTCCCTCTTCCAGACACTGACCTGTCTCTTTCATAATCTGAACTGTGCCTTTGTGTACAGTTTTATGTGCTACCTTCTGAGCTGGTTAAGCTGTGACTGCTTAGTGTTTCTCCAAATTTTTCGGTAGAAAAGAATTAGCAGTGTCATCACTGTATGCAGTTGTATTTTTGGGTTTATTAACCTGTTTGCAAGAAGACAATTATGATGCAGAAAGCTGGTACTAACTAGTCAGTAGCAAGGTTCTGAAGGTCCAAATCACCCTTGGACACCAGACTGCAGGCTGGTTTTTCAAGGGCAGAGCTACATTATCCACATTACCCCCATTCAATCACATAGGAGAGATAATAAGTTACCCTGTTGGATGTAACTGTGAGAGAGACTTGTGAATGCTCTGCCCTTGACAGCACAATTGAGGGTACACCCATGTGCATTAAAATCAGGTTAGGGTGACCCTGAGCTCACACCTTTTCAGTCCTACAGCAGTCATCCTTCAAGGCTGAGATATTCAGACTCACAAGCTCAGCCGCAATCTAGTTGAAAAATATTTATGCACTACAAAACCAACTTTAATCACAAAGGATTTCTGTTTTCTGTTGGTGTTTCAGCATACAAGATCTTATAATGCAACTGGAAAGGAAAATGTTCCCTCCACACCTTGAGAGCACTGGTCAAGACTGGAATCCCAGCAGGGGTTACATTCTGCCCTACCAAGCTCCCAGTGAAACATCCTGCTCATCCCCCCTTTTTCCAGATTGTTGGTTTTCCTATGCGGGCAGACTAGATAAAAAGCCCAGGATTGCCAGGCCCACACACAAGCCCAGTAACAGCTGAAATAAAGACAGATAAATACTGGTACATCTGTATGTGATCCCATGACAATTTCTATGAGTCTTCTAACACTTATGATCTGGGGCAAACTGCTCCTTTACAATCCCAGAAAGCTGCAACTTTTAATTTAACCCAAAGCATGTAATTATCCACATAAAAACAGGAGGTTCAGGGTCTGGTTTTTTTGTTTGTTTGTTTTTTAAAAAATTATTGCTGTCACTCAAGAAAATCTCAATTTATGTACTCTAATGGAAAAGAGCAAAGAATGCTGGGCACAAAGCTGTCCATTATTTTCATCTGCGATTTAGGAAAAAGCAGTAGAACCTACATAATTTAAAATGTAATGCTTTCAAACACAGGAAGAGTGTGAAATCTTTTGGAATGGTTTGTCCTTTACAAAAAATCTTGAGAATTTAGCAATCTAAATACATCTAAATGGGATCAGATTTAGGTCAAGTAAATCTCCTTCCACTGCTTCAACCATCCCTTTTTTTGTTGTGTGGAAAGGCTAAATTATTTGCTGTAGCAAGTTTTTTTTAAACCTGCAGTAATTTGATAGCAGGGATAACCTCCAAGCCCTCTTGCTCTACAGAGACCAAGTTCTTACAATCCATTATCTGTCAAACAATTTATAAGTGCTGCCAAGCAACTACTGTCTCGTTTTGTCTAGCCCACAGTCAGAAACAGACACCATGTGGATCTGTTCCAAGCACTGCATATGAGACAGCATCAGCTTTGTTTAACTGTTGCCATTAGTAGCTGAACTATGTCATGTCACATCATTTATTCAAGCCATCACATTAAAAAAAAAAAAAAAAATCATAGTTCTGTCTCGATAAATCAAATCTGTTAAGTTGAAAATCCAGGAAGTGAATCAGTGGCATTGAAACTTAGTGGTTCCCAAAGGAAAAGCTTAATTTTTCAAAGCCTCGAATGGGCATAGTAATTTCTTATTTCACAGGCTGTAGCAAATTTACCGGCTAAATTAAAAGCACACATTGCTGGACTATGAATGACAATAAAAATATTGGCACCGAAAGACTAAGGAAAGTCGTGCTGTCTTCTTCTAGACAGCATCTGAACTCTTGCTCTAAACAACTGAATTGATATTCTGGATTGTTCATATACAATCAATCTATGCAGGAGTGCATATCTTGTATGAACTTAAGAAAAAAAGAAACCAGTTTTGCTTTTAAAACAAAACATTATTAAAGGATATAAATTTCTAAACCATTTCTCTGTGGTGATCATTAATAAGCTGATCATTCACATGCTTACCAGTGCTAGAGAAAGCCCATGCAAGTCATTAGAGCGAGCAGTTACCAGATATCCAGGGCTACCTACAGGTACACCTACAGACTGCTTAGTCAAGTTCATTCTAAAACTAAGCTTATTAACCTATGCTCCAAATCGATAGCATAAATCAATGCTTGACTCCCAGGAATTTTGGAAGTGACACAGTGCAAGGCAGCAGGGGCCCATTCCCTCCTGGAGCTTTCTTGTCTTGGTGGTGTAGGTTGGATTCCCATTGTTCAAATCAGCTCCAAATTCTCAAAAGTGCTTCTTCATGCTCACTCATGAAGAGATTAACCCATGTTTTATGACTACTTAGATGACTCTTCCTTCACAGATTTGGCATGATTTTTTAAGTGATCTGATTTCTTTCCCTGCCAGCTGTCACAACAACATGCCTGCTCAGTTTTAAAAGATGTATTACGTTGATAAAAAAAAAGAAAACTAAAATCAGGATTAAAGTCATCTACGAAATCAGTACTTGTATAAAAATATAAAGGTGATAAAATCAGAAACAGGTCATTGTTTTGCACACATATATACAAATATTCTAAAATTATTACATCCTAACTTTATCAATACATACATTACCAGGCCTTAAAAGTTTACACTGGTAATATCTCAATACTTAGAATTACATTGCTTAATAAATTTGATGTTCCACTCTCCCTTTGTATGTCACATTTTTTCAATCTTGAATTGTTAAGAACTAGAGGGGTGTGAACTATCTCATTTTCCAAACTGAAGTTCAGATACAAGTGTGGCTCTGTCTTGAAGGTGTCTACTTTAACTCAAGCATCTCTTTAACAAGGAAAGGTTAAGGTAGCTGGGCCTGTTCAGTCTGGAAAAGACTGAGAGAGGACCTCATCTATATACAGAAGTATCTGCAGGAAGGGTGTCAGACAATGGATCCAGGCTCGTCTCAGTGGTGCCCAGCAATAGGACAAGAAGCAATGGGCAGAAACTGATGCACAGGAAGTTTCACTTGAATATGAGGAAGAATTTCTTTACTGTTCAGCTGACTGAGCACTGGAACAGATTGCCCAGAGAGTCTGTGGAGTCTCCCTCACTGGAGATATTCAGGAACCATCTGGACACAATCCTGTGCAGTGTGCTCTGGGATGACCCTGCTTGAGCAGGGAGGATGGACCAGATGACCCACTGTGGTCCCTTCCAACCTGACCCATTCTGTGGTTCTGCAACAGCAGAGTGCTGTTACAAGATTCCCACAAGCCTGTAATGGGGACAGCACAAATTGGAATCCCCTGATTCTGCTGACATAAAAAAGTGCATGTTGCCCCACTGTGCATTGGTCAGGATTCAGCAGCTTACTATTTTCTAACAAACCAGTTAAAAAACGCATAGATTTTTGTTGCCATATCTCACCGTTTTTAATGTTGATGCTATCAGAAGAAAACTATGTAAACAAATTTAAGGTTGGACGGGAAGAAGAGAAGTCACCCGCTTCTCACTTCATCTGGTAAAGGAATTCTTGAGTAGTGACACTATTTCTAGAAGTCTAGAGAATTAAAAAAAATGCTAGCCTGCAATACTGTGAATAAGAAAAGCCTCAGGTGTCACATAATACTTGTGACAGAGAAAGCTGGGCCATACATGTGTGATACTCAAAATACTAGTGGGACAGTACCATTTTTAGGATTTCACTCAAGTAGCATACGGGAGACTTTAAATTTCTATTTCTATTGAATGTATTCAGCCAACATAGCCAGGGAGGGAAACCTAGAGAAGTAACCTTGGGAATATGATTCGGGCCCCATTTATTACAGAGGTGGTGAATTGAGGTTTTCTGTTTCCAAAATGAGTGAGTGGGTACTGCAAAAGGTACAACAGCAGGCAGGAAAAATGGGTCTCTACAATCACTGTCTGTCTGGCTGCTGTTAAAACTAAAGAAGCATGTATCAGTTTAATTAGTCATTTTCTGATCATAATCCCTAAATGAGATGTTTGTGGGCATTTGTACCACATAGCCCCACATGCAAATCCCATAACAATTTCAGGAGGACCTGGGAGCTTAGCTACTCAGGACAAACACAGCTTAATGCATTTTTAGGCCTAAAATGAAGAGGCCTAACAAATTCAGGATTATATAGTTCCTGTGGCTCATTTGATTGATAGAAAAGAAGAAAAAAAAATCACTGCTAGATGCCAAAGCACTTTTGCAGTTAGAGTTTCTAAAATGCGGTTGCATCATTGCATAAAGTACCAGGCAATAACAATTTTGCTTGTCTTAGGATAAGGCAGAGATTTTTCTGTGCACATCTACTAAACTGTGTGCCATACCTGTCTCCTTGTACAATTCCTAATTCAAAGGTGCTTCAAATTTAATGGTTTTGCCTCTGCATGTTACATAGTCATTATATTCTTATATGTGACCTTAAATAGAACTCCTAGGCAGACACGCTGAAAACAACTAAACTGATTTGTCAGCTCTGAATTTGTGAACACTCTTCTACTCCACACATTTATAGCTCTCAATTTTTCCCTCTTATTTTTGACCCTACTGCTTTAGAAGTCCTACTTCTTCCTTTAAGATTATCTGAGCCTGGCAGCTGAGGACTCTGGCCCTGAGTTCTTAATCGCCTTCTACGTTGTGTACCCACCCTCCATGTAAGCAGCTGCTGCCCCTCTCAGCTGCAGCCACTGCCAAGTTCCCTCTCCTGCCCCCATTGCAGGGGGTGGATGGGAGATGGCCAAGGACATGCTGTCCAAACTGGCCCCACAACAGCAGGCAGGGAGGCTCCACGTCAGCCCTGCTTTTCTCAGTGCTCAACAGTAGAGAGGGGAAGACAGTGTCAGGATAACACTGCTGCAACTGCTCAGAGCTCCCAGTTAGGCCTGGACTCATGTCTGTGACCACATATCACACTCCTACACTGGGATGTCACCACACCTGCTGTGCCAGTCACACACACCTGGAGAAAAGGACCTACACACATCTCTCCGCTACTTTTGCAGCTGTGGCACCAGCTTTACTGAAGGTGATCCTTGCTTAGCAAAATAGCATGCACTCTTCTTTGCTCATAAGCACATGAAAAATCTTATTCACAGTATCTGTGATTTTCTTTCAATTCTGTGGTTCTTTTCTAAGCCCTGCCCACAAAGCGTAAGAAACTGATATCAAATGACTTCCTTAAATTACTACTGCAAGTATGTAGGCTGTAGTGCTCATGGGAGCAGTGGTAGAAGCTAGACTGAGTAAATTATTATTCTGGAAGTGGTGAGAGGGAAACTGGATCATGAGACTGAGCCAAACAGGAAAGCATGCTACAGTTCCCACTAGAAATGGGAGACTGAAAAAAAAAGAAAGTGGGTTTTGGGGTTGGCGGTTTTTTTGCATAAAGACACCTTCTTTCTTTCACTTTGTTCATTGAGGCAAACTATATTGCACCAAGACACGCACAGGAGAAAAGATCCATCTTCAATGTTACGTGGTACACAGGTGCATGAGGTTTGCACTAGCAGCAGGAATACAGCTGCTCTTCTTCAGGCACCAGAACAAAAGCAGAACTTGTCTTTGCACCATGGGAAAACAGTTCTGCCTCCTGTGGGAGGCAGCCCACAGCAAAGTTATAAAGCAAACTGTATGACATCTGGTAGCCCGGAGTACTACTTCTGGCTCTGGGTGTCTGTGTATCTGCCCTGACACAATTTGTTGGGATACACTACCTCTCCAGCATAATTTCAAACTGTTCTAATCCCATCTGTTTTAACCTAGCCTTAAACAATGTTATTTAGGGCTCTAATTTCAAAGCAGCACAGAACACTACAAGCAAATCCAACTACTTCACGTCTACCTTTCCTTGGGGCTCCTTCCCAACAGTCAAGTTAGTTTACAAAGATTTAAAGTTTTCCATTAGTATTTCCACAAAGAAATCCGCAGTAGCTGCAGTGTTAGAATAATCTATTATTTCAATGCCTTTAGCATCTTCATTTCTTTATTCTATAGAATCAAGATATATTTTGTTTGGATTTTGTTGTCTGTTTGCTTGCTTTGTGCAGGATTGACTCTTAGTCTCTTCCCATCAGTTTGCAAATATCACTATTTGGGAGGACTATCTAACATACTTCTATACTGAAAAAACCCTTAAGAAACCTCTCCCCAGGACACCATTACTTTATTTTTACTTACATCTTTAACTGTGGTAAGCAAAGAAGGCTTTAAAAAAATCACTTCTGATGCAGAAGTGAAGAATCACTTTTTAATGTTTCAGTTTTGATATGCTACTCTAGTACATACATTGAGCTACCACATTTTTAAAGATATAGTCTTGCATCTTCAATGTCATTAACTTTCAGAACTACTTTAAAATTTAGTCTTGCAGAGAAAATGAAAATTCAATATTCAATAGTAAAAATGAACACAAAATTAAGCCATTTATTTCAGGCAGTGTAATCTTAAGTACTTGATGTCTCAAACCCCTTGACTAATATTCTGAAACAAATACCCACAAGAACATTATTATTGCAAAAGATGTTTTTAAAAAAAAAAAAAGCTGTTTTTTCTTAATTCCAACACACACTGTACATCTCCCTCCTGTAGTCCTTCTCAATTGCCTGGGCAACCATATATCCATGCAGCCACTCCCCCCTCCTAGGAAGTTTCAAGGGACAGGTGCTTTGAATTAGTTTGGCTTGCAATGAAAGACAACTATGCAAACTCAAATCACTTGTTATATTGTAAGAGCAATTGCAAGTTTACCACAGATTAGTTTGCTTTTAAGTACCTCTTTGGCATGCCTTAAAACTTGAAATACAGGCTTTACTTTAACAATAGATGCTAAGAGTTAGGATGACTGTTTAAGTTAAAAATTGTAACCCTAAGTCAAAGCAGTTTAGTAATTCAGGACCTTTGAAAAGAAGCGGATAAGGCTAACCACAACCCAGTATTCCTGCAGAGGGTAACAGCTACACTAACACTTTCTTTTCTTTTCCTAATTCAGATTCTAAGAAAGAGTTCCCCTCCTTATATACCAAAGTCCTTTTCTATTGTTTTTCAAAGATACTTCTGGTAAATATCAGGTCTAACAGCTTAATGACTGTTAATTAAGTTAGTAAATCTTTCTACAAACTGCTTTAAAAAAAACTATCCACACCTTTGTTTGGTTGACAGTCTTTGTGTCCCATCTTGGAGATCAACCGATACCATAATCAATTATCATTGTACCTTGTTTCCAGAGAGAGTTGGGACTCCTCTCTAGAGCCAGGGAGAGGAAGAGCAGTAGATGAAGGAACTCTGATGTGTACCACTTTACAGCCCTTATTGCAGTAGTGGGGATTCCATGTGTACCAGCACAAGACAAATTGCTGGGAAGTGAGAAAGGTGAGTGTAAATCTTCTCCTGAATAAACTTGGAAAGTGGGGGATGAAATTAAGCCAGGGAACATGAGGCTAGCATGTGGCAGACAAGTGATGTGATGAAATCCTGCATGTCTTCAGTGTGGGGAGGATGGCCAGCTCAAGGCTCTTGACAATATGAAGTTCAAAAGGCAAATTTCGTGGATGTCCAATTCCTTTAGGAAGAAGAGGTTCCACTGTTTCTATGGCTGGATTAGTGTTAAAGTGCTGATAAGAAAATGCACCTTTCTCAGACCCAGAGAAGATAGGAAAAGGGGTAAGAGCTTTCTGTACCAACCATTTTACTCTAGAGATCATTTATTGCAATGTTTACATGTTTAAGATGTTAAAACCATTGTGCAATTACAGTATGGTTTTATTGCAGTGGAATTTACTTACTAAAGTTATTCAAATTATAACCGATGTTTCTGCTGAAAAAGATCTCCCATTGCCTCCACACAAATCCATATTCCTCTCACTTCTAAATGGCTTCACCTGTAGTGTGATCAACTTGTCTTTCCTTGACAGGAAATTACATTTCTAGTGTTTCTCTTGGGATTATTTTTTTCAAGTATTGAAGGTCTGTTGTCTTTACTGATGTAACACAGAGTATTACATCTACCGCAGGGTATTACACTACCAGGGCTGTTTTCTGAAGCAAAGACCTAACAAACATATACCTAAAGTCTTGCCTTTTAAGGACAATTTCCACACCGAAACTCAAGCTCCATGTTATTATTTTCGTAGCACTAGACACAGGGTAAGACCTTTCATCCCCATCACTCATTCCTGACTTACACAGTACATTTATCATTTTTATGGGACGGATTCTCTGGCAGTACTGTTAATGAAACCTGTTAAAAGAGCCAAATAAAACAGGTTGGGTGAGCCAGGAAGGAGTAAAGTTTTTTTCAACTTTCTAAATCGATTATTTAGCAATCTGGATGCAATCAAAGAGTTGAATCAGCCAACTGAGGGAACTGATACCATCTCAGAAGTGATGATGAAAAACACTTTGGAACTTCTTAAACTAGGTTGGTCACCGAAAGAGTTGTAACATGGATCTACAGTTTCTTTAATGCTTCTGTAATACAGAATTAAACAGTGCCTCAGACAAAAATCATGGATAAAGCAGTAATTTATATTCATAGGGTTTTATTATGTCTTTGTAGATGTGTGTCAGTCACTCAGTGATCCCTAAAAATTACATTTCAAAAAGCAGTTGGGCATGCAAATAGGCTCTCTAAGGGGAGCTAGTAACACAGCTTACAGACGGCATTAAGTGAAGCAAGTAAGGAAGCTATTACTAAAGAAATCACTACTTTTTAACTGTAATTTTATCCACCTCTACATGCAAAGATAATGTGTTAGATTGCTGTGGCTGAGAGCTGCAAAAAAGCAAATTGAACACTTTCTATTTTGAGATTTAAATGTACATATTCTTGTAGCAGAATGACATCTCCCAAAAGTCTGAAAATGTCTTCTGTTTATTCTGCTGTGTATACCATGAGATTAACCTGAACAATCCCATAAAATCACTAAAATGCTCTTATTTCCTGCTAAAAGGCAGTGTTATCAGTATATATTGGTGTGGAATTGCCCCTCTGCAGACCCCAAGTGGCAAGGATACAGCTGCCTAACCTAGGCAGCTAGAGCTGGTTTGAACATCCTTTCCCTCATATTACAGCTGCGCTCCTAGTACCTGGTAGTGGAGATTCTTTCTGATCATATTTCACAATCCTCTCCTTCACCCAGAGAACATGTATGTTGTGCCTAACATGTGATTAACGGTTCCCAGCCATCTTCATTCATGACATTACTCTTTACAGGCCATTATTTTCAGGTGAGCCCAGATCACAACCCGGCTACCAAAAGAGGTCAGAAAGCCTAGTTCTGGATGCAGCACAACACTGCTCACCCTGTGCTGTAAAAGCATGGGCTTTACACAGGAATAACCCTAAAAGACCACATGACACGGCAAGCTGCTCTCTAAAGGTCTTTCATAATACAAAATATTTCTACGCAGTTTTCTTCATCAGTATGGGATGAAACAGTGTAGAAATGCCTGTGAGTTGAACTCAGGCATCTGGCTTAGAAATACACTTCGTTCAAGTGCCAGAAAGTCCATGAAGTCTAGAGAGGAAGAATCCCAGTAACTGCACAAATCACTGTGTACTGAAGTCCCAAACTAAGTAATATGCAATGGGGTCTACGGCATGATCTCTCCAGCAGGGGAGAGGTAGTTATTAAGGCCTGAAGATAAGATGTAACTTGAATAATTCCGGAGAGAGAGTGTGAGTGTGCACAGTGCTTCTCAATGCTAATGAACTATAATTTAGGACTGGCACAGCTGACAGACAGAATGGGAAGTTGTAACAGCAGCTATGCAATATTTTTCTTAGATTCTCAATTGTATGCAGTCCCTGTAAGTAAAAAATGTCTTCAGTTTTATCTCCTTACTTGCTCATTTCATTCTCTTTTTCAAAAATTTTCTGAGGTCTTATCTTGCTGCCCTTTCAATCCTTCTAAAATGCTGTTGCTATGTAGGTGCTGCACTGCGACCAGACCTTGAAAGTTGTTCCCTACATTCTTAGTCCCATTTGTTTCTTTGCTTTCTTTCCTGCTTTACACAAAACACCATCCACATTATGTATTATTCCGTTCTTCAGTCTGGCTCTCTCCCTGATGGGATATCTTCATCTCAAATGTTTCTAAAAATTAATGCTTCTGTAGTGCTTTGTAATATATTTTTGCTCCATTCCTGGACCTTCATTAGCATAACGGTAGGATAAATGCATATTGAACTAGAAGTTGATTTAGTGCAGGGCACTCAATTCCTATTGTAAGGTCACAACTGGATTTCGTTAGAGACTATGAGTAAAGCTGCTGGCATACACTGTCATTGTTTGGTTCTTATTTAAACTTTCAAAATCAAAAATTAGCATTTAAAATGCTGAGAAGTGTAAATTACTAAGCCCCTAGGCACCAGAAATATCCACAGAGTAGGACTCAAGGAAGGTCAGCCTTGCTGGCTTACCCTGGATTACCTTAGGATCTGCATTAGTGATACACCCTGCTGTGGGATTCTTCCCACACACAACCGTGTCAACGTTAGCAGCCAAGTAATTATGCTTTTGCACAAAAATGTTACACTCAGATTGAATTTCCTCCAATCTGGCACTGAATCACTACCACAGTGTGGCTATTCCTGAGGAAAATCTCTGTTTAACACATCAGTACGACCCCTGTATCTAGAGGTGATGACACACCAGTGCTGAATCTTCCACTGACCTCAGGAGCTTTCAATTTACTTTGTTTTCTTTGTTTCTTTCAGAATACAGGGCATTTTCCTGGTAGAAATATAGTAAAAATAGTGCCTTAATATTTCTGGCTTCTATTTCAGGCTTTAATGTTGTCCAGTTACTTGTTTAATGGCTTTGACTTATGACAAAGAGATTAGTAAAATCTCTCATCCTTTTTCATGACCAGGTAGGAGCTCATTGACCTTATAAAACAAAACTGAATCATAGAATGGCTTGGGATAGAAGAGACCTTAAAGGTCTCATTCCAGCCCCCCTGACACAGGCAGGGACACCTTCCACTAGACCAGGCTGCTCAGGGACCTAGCCAACCTGGCCCTGAACAGTTCCAGGGATGGGGCATCCACAACTTCTCTGGGCAATCTGTTCCAGTGCCTCACCACCCTCACAGTAAAGAATTTCTTCCTAATATCTAATCTGAACCTACTCTCTTTCATTTTAAAACCATTACCCCTTGTTGTATCACTACAAACCCTTGTCAAAAGTCCCTGTCCATTGGCATTTCAATGATTGGCATCTCAATTATAGCTTCCTGCTGCTGATAGCTTGAGAAGTCTATGCTGCACCTTGCAGCATCATGATGAAGAGACACTGTCAAATTGTTGTCAACAGTCTGCCACTGTCCAAATATAGCCTCATTATCCAGCATGGAAGTGGACATGCAGGTGCTGCCATGAAGCAGACTGTCCTGATGACAACATGTATTGCCTTCTCATTCTGAATTCTGGAGCTGGTGCTCCCCGCCTCCTGCCCTAAGCATTGTACAGACTGGAAAGTCTGGCCCAGATTTTGCTGGTCACATGAGATTAAGCAAGCCGTATGGACATATATTCAAACCATACGGAGACCTTGATCCAAGACATAAGTTTGCATAAAGCCATAATATTATTCACGACACTTGATTAAAAACACTTGCCAGTCTTCCTATAAAAGAGTTCTGAGTCTCGAGGATTAGGATCAATTGGATCCTTGAACTCTCTAATCACAGCACTGTCCTGAGCACATGGGAGCAATTAAATAGTAAGATCAAAGTGAGGAAGACAGCAAAGGTGAATTTTCCTAATGCTCAAGAGACTGAACAGACTGCAGAACACACCAGAAAGGAAAACAAGCTCTGGCTAGAGAGACATGAGTCAGAGGCTCAGTGCCTCTGAGCAAGGCACACAGATGACTGCTTTGCATTGCTTGTTACGTGGAAACACATGGTGTGCACCCAGGGCAGCTGCTGGCACACACTTCACTGCTGAAAAATGTGCAAGCAGAACATAAAGTCCCCAGATCAAAACAATTCTCACATAACTGAACACAAGTCATTCCACTGCCTAATGCACCCTCATTGACACACTGCCAACTGTTTAGTACACTACTCTTACTTTAAATATTGGATTTTTGGATTGTTTTTAAACAGAAAGGACTCCACTACAAGTTGAAGTACATACATCAGAAGCAGCAGAAGTTTCATCCAGTGCAGCTTGCATGCATCCATCATTTCTAGAGCACAGAAGAGTTAATTCTTCAACTTCTTTATTTAGATATGCAAGCTGAGTCTAAAGGATTAGTAGCTGGCATATATTACTTTCTTTTTTTGCAATTGTCAGTGGTCTACCAATTTTGTATTTTAGAACAAATCCCTGACCAGTTCTCCAATATGTGCAGGTAATTCACATTTTAAGTTTTCAAGGATGATTCTTTTTATCAATATACTAGAAATAAGCATCATTTGCTTATTTCTAAATAGATCTTAAACTCAGTTCAATGCAGTTTTGTTAGCAAAGGACTTAACTAAATGGCAAAGTCTTCCATCAGAAACCTCAGCTCTCTGCCCTTCAGAGCAACACAGTTGATGAAAAGGCACTCTTCTATACATCTGTGTAGAAATAAAACATTCGTTCCATCTTTAAGTACTCAATCATGATCATCTTCATCTTCACTGCTAGTGAAGTGGAAATACCTGGAAATGCTTTTTTGATGGTGTGAAAGAGTGATTTCATCTTATCTGAGTATCACCCATTACTTTCCCTAGCTTTGTAGCTATCCTGAATCATTTCCTTCTATTCTGTGCTTTCACCAAAATTAGAGAAATCAAAATGCTTTGAAGGGTCAAACTTAAACACACTTGCACTGATGCTTGCTGTTACAAAGCTTAGAAAAACAACTCTCCTATCTATTTGGCACTCACAGAAAATTCTTTGTGTCAGGAAGTGGCACTAAAGTTTCTTTCCCTTCCTTCTCCCCCTCTGGCTTTGCTGTCTTTCTGACATACTTATTAACTTTTCAACAGTTGGAGAGGAAGAAAAAACATTGTGGTTTTTTCATCGCAAAGTCAAAAGCACTCTATTTCTCCTATTCTTTATAACAGATTTGCAAGTAAGTTCGACTGTAACTTTCTGTAGTTTAACCATAACGCTCTTGCAGGAATGTTGCAAGAACCAGAACAGTTCCCAGAGAAGACAGGAAAGGGATGGGTAAGAGAACCATTTTAGTGCTGAGGCTGTAGTTACCCCCCTCTGAGATATCCCATACACTTCTTTTCATTTCACACACAAATCCTTCTTAGATGTTAAACTAAACCCTACATCCAAAGCTTGTATGTCCTAGTTTCTTTCACTATGACTTTTGAGCAGTTTCTGCCTCTATCCTGTCTTTGTTAGATGGGTTTCTGACCCACTCAGAAAATTATACCAAATGGTTATTGAACAGAAAAGGTGAAACATGATTAATATTCTGAACATGCAGTTAGCCAGAAAAATGGGAAAAGCAAGCTGTTTTCTTCTCTTACACAGAAGCAAGGAGAAAAAAATCTATCAAGACTGAAAGACTGTGGGCTGTTTTGTCTAGGGATGGGAGAACTGAGAGGAAACATCAGAGTGGTCTTCAAAGAGAAGAAAGGCTTCTGCAATGACAAAAGGAATCCTTGATGCCACGACCTTTGCGTAAGAAGCAAATGTAATTGTATCAAATTGCACAAGCTGGAAATTTAGGTTAGACATCAGAACAGACATTACAATAGCAAGGATAATTGAGCACTGGAGGAGACTATGAAATAACCACTAGAGAATGTTTTAAAAAAACAGTCTAGACAAGAAGCAGCCTGGAAAGATATAGCTGCAACTGAAGGTGAGTAATGGACTAAAAGCTCTCTTAAAGACCAGTGCTTTTTAATGACTTGGTGATTCCCTATAGACTTATGGCCTATTCATGCCCTGAATATTCCCTGGAAATAAAACTAAACACCCAGAAGTGATTAATCTGTATTTTATACTAAAACAACAGATACTGAAATTTTTCCTCCTGACCAAAAACATAAGTGGGAAACCTTGATCCATGTAATGCATCTGGTGGTACCAGCAAGTACCCTCCTCTTGCTGCTCACCTGTAACCCTGCAGTGTTTCACAGTCTGCTGCATTCTTCTGGCACAAAGACTGACCACCATGTTTCCCAGAATGTCTCATTTAGCCCAAAGTGGTCCACATTTGTTCCTAGAATGGAAATGAGGTAATGGGCAGAGACAGCAGCAGAACTGTCAACAATTTAGTCATTTTATTAATGACTATACAAGTGTTTCCTCTCATATATCATGCAACTGTACTTATGACTGCCTAACTTCAATGACACCAGAAGACAAAGGACAGCCCAATACAGTGGCAAAAGAAGAAAAACAAGCTCTTCCTTTAAACATGATCAAAAGATTTTGATTTCATGGCTGGGTTGCTGTTGTCTGTGAAGAGATCCTTATCATGCGGCACATTATGTAAGCCAGCACTGGTAGCAGAAAACAGTGTACTAAAAAACTCTGAAAGAGAAATGCACAGCTTTCATGCACTGAGATTGTACAAAAATTTGTAGGTAGAAAAAGCATTTTAGGAGAACAAAATCCTCTATATTCACAAGAACAACATGCAAATCTCTGGAATTATTGCCTTGGTTCTCAGGAACTGCCAAGCACAGCTCTCTAATGTCTTGGTGTGCATTTTCTGGCTGGAGCCAGAAAGTCAGCATTCAGAAGCTGTATCTCCTAAGTGCCCAGTTTTCTGGGCACACATCTGTCTGCATTTTGCATTGCTGAGGGACTCTTGACCAGCATTAAAGCACAGAAAAGCCCACCTGGCTACTTTTGAGATACATGACAAAGTGATTTTCTGTGATAAAAGTGCTATAATTTTACCCAGCTGTAGAAAGCAGCATAGGATATTTCTGAGAGATCATCCCAGACCACATGCGTTACGGGGAGCCAGAGAAATGTGAGCACAGCAGGTCAAGTCTTGGTGAAAATCCTGAACTGCCTTGCACAGATCACTTGACAGTTTGAGAAGAACTGCCGACAGCAGCCTCTGTAATTTCCTTCGTGACATTTCCCAAGGGAAAAAAATTACTTTATCAGTTAAAGATCTTATCCTAGAATTTCTGCTGCATCTCCAGCACAGCCAAAAAACACCAATATGAACTTGCCTGTACCTTCAAGGAGTCTGAGTAAGTTCCCAACAGAAATAACCCTCCAGCAATAGTGTCTGGAATGCTTTTGCCTTCCTACCTGCAAAGCAGCAGGAACAGTGGTGTGTGATTATGTGACTGTTTTCACTGGACTGTGGCCTTACCAGCTAGGAGCACAGGTAAACACAGAAAAAAGGCCAAAGCTTGGGTAAATCATGTCATATGTGATGGTCTCAAATGACTGTGACATATTGTGTGTGATATGTAACTGGGACAAGAAGAAAGTTTTTTCCTCATTGTCCAGTATTTGGCTTCCACAGAAGTTATAAAGTTCTGGCCATTTTTCTCTAACAGCTATGAAAAAAACCAAAACAAACAAACAAAAAAACCCCACTCTTTTTTTTTATTGCCACACTTTATTTCAGAAATATCCTCCTAGGATGATGTGTGCATTCCACTTTTAGCCAGCATCTCTGCCATAATAATATCACAGTGACATAGCATTTATTGAAAATGACAGTCTGACAGATGGTAGGGCAAACCCTTTAATCCTATTTCTTGACAGTGTAGTACATTGCACATCTGATGCCAAAGAAAGTTCTCCTCGTGTATGCAAAAACATGTGCTCCCTGAAACCTTCAAACTCCTAAAGAAATGATGGAGGTGTTTCAGTTGCAAAAAACACCATGCATCCTTAAATGATCAATTAAATGTTTTTGGTTTGATAGGTATTACGTGATATAGCACCTTACTAGCTGAAGAGTTAGACAGAAAAGAAGAGGGAAAGAAAAAGACATATTTTGAGAAGTTTTCAAAAAGTTCCTTCCGTGCAGCTGTCAGGACACAGCAGCTGACTGCTGTAAGAGGCTACAGGAGATCACACAGCATATAGAGGACAACCAGGGAATCAGGTCCAGACAGCATAAGTTCAGGAAAGGCAGGTTCTGCTTGACCAGCCTGATCTTCTTTGACAAGATGACACGCTCAGTGGATGACGAAAAGGCTGTAGATGCTATCTACCTGGACTTTAGTAAACACTCTGGCACCATTTCCCACAGCATTCACCTGCAGAAACTGCTCATGGCTTGGACAGGTGCACTGCTCACCGGGTAAAAACCGTCTGGATGGCCAGGCCCAGAGATGGTGGCGAATGAGGTGACATCCAGCTGGAAGCCAATCATGAGTGGTGTTCCCCAGCGCTCAGTACTGGCACCAGTCCTGTTCAATATCTCTACTGATGATCTGGATGGGGGCCTCAAGGGCACCCTGAGTCAGTTTGCAGATGACACCAAGGTAGGTGTGAGTGTTGATCTGCTGGAAGGTAGGAAGGGTCTGCAGAGGGATCTGGACAGGCTGGATTGATGGTCTGAAGACAATTGTGTGAGGTTTATCAAAGTGAAGTGCCCGGTCCTGCATTTGGGTCACAACCCTCTGCAGCACTACTGACTTGGGGAAGAGTGGCTGGAAAGCTGCTCAGCAGAAAAGGACCTGGAGATGCTGGTTGACAGCTGGCTTAAAATGAGCCAGTGTGTGCCCAGGTGGCCAAGAAGGTCAGTGGCATCCTGGCCTGTGTCAGCAATAGCGTGGCCAGCGGGACCAGGGCAGTGATCACCCCCTGACACTGGTGAGGCCACACCTAGAACCCTGTGTTTAGTCCTGGGCCCCTCCCTACAAGAAGGACATTGAGGTGCTGGAGCATATCCAGAGAAGGGCAATGCACCTGATGAACGTTCTGGAACACAAGTCTTACAAGGAGCTGCTGAGGGAGCAGGGGTTGTTTAGCTTGGAGAAAAGCAGGTTCAGATGGGACCTCATCACTTTCTACAACTACCTGAAAGGAGGTTACTCCCACGTAAAAAGCAATAAGACAAGAGAATACAGGCTCAAGTTGTGCCAGGGCAGGTTCCAATTAGATATCAAGAAAATNGGCTTGGACAGGTGCACTGCTCACCGGGTAAAAACCGTCTGGATGGCCAGGCCCAGAGATGGTGGCGAATGAGGTGACATCCAGCTGGAAGCCAATCATGAGTGGTGTTCCCCAGCGCTCAGTACTGGCACCAGTCCTGTTCAATATCTCTACTGATGATCTGGATGGGGGCCTCAAGGGCACCCTGAGTCAGTTTGCAGATGACACCAAGGGAGGTGTGAGTGTTGATCTGCTGGAAGGTAGGAAGGGTCTGCAGAGGGATCTGGACAGGCTGGATTGATGGGCTGAAGCCAATTGTGTGAGGTTTATCAAAGTGAAGTGCCCGGTCCTGCATTTGGGTCACAACCCTCTGCAGCACTACTGACTTGGGGAAGAGTGGCTGGAAAGCTGCTCAGCAGAAAAGGACCTGGAGATGCTGGTTGACAGCTGGCTTAAAATGAGCCAGTGTGTGCCCAGGTGGCCAAGAAGGTCAGTGGCATCCTGGCCTGTGTCAGCAATAGCGTGGCCAGCGGGACCAGGGCAGTGATCGCCCCCTGACACTGGTGAGGCCACACCTAGAACCCTGTGTTTAGTCCTGGGCCCCTCCCTACAAGAAGGACATTGAGGTGCTGGAGCATATCCAGAGAAGGGCAATGCACCTGATGAACGTTCTGGAACACAAGTCTTACAAGGAGCTGCTGAGGGAGCAGGGGTTGTTTAGCTTGGAGAAAAGCAGGTTCAGATGGGACCTCATCACTTTCTACAACTACCTGAAAGGAGGTTACTCCCACGTAAAAAGCAATAAGACAAGAGAATACAGGCTCAAGTTGTGCCAGGGCAGGTTCCAATTAGATATCAAGAAAATTTTCTTCATTGAAAGGGTTGCCAAGCATTGGAACAGGCTGTCAGGAAGGCAGTGAAATCACCATCCCTGAAAGTGTTCAGAAAACACATAGATGTGGTACTTAGAGACATGGTTTCGTGGTGGACTTGACAGTGTCAGGTTAATAGTTGAACTTGATGATCTTAGAGATCTTTTCCAATCTTAATGATCCTATGAGTCCATGAGATAAAATGGTCTTTCATGAAACATATTTCAGGTCATCAAGCGCCAGAATTAAGAAATCAGAAAAATAAGACGCACAAACAATTTCTCTCTTCACTACAAAGAAAAATGCAAATTTTTCCCAGATAACAATAATTACGCTAAAAGGAAAAAAAAAAAAACAAAAAAAAACAAACAGGTAAAAACCAGCAACAATACCTGGTTTGGGGTTTTTTCTGCTTATTTCCATATAAAACAATAAGGATACATTCAAAATGTAGGGTAGAAAATATCAATTACAAATTATTTGACAATCCTTTCTCTGAATCAGAATTTTACCTCACAATCACTGTCCAAATTAAACTTACATGCTTAAATAGCACAACATAACATATCTTTGTGATCCTATGCACTGGAGGATCATCAGAGGAATTTCCAAGCCAAAGGTTTGGTGCCTCCCAACCTAGGAGATATGCAGCAAAGCCAGTGCCTTTCAGAATAACCTCAGAACTATGCAGTGAAATATGTATCTGTTTACTTGCTGCTTGCCCTGAATACTTTGCTTTACCAGGGTGACAGCAGCTGAAACTCAAGCAAGGAGTTTCAGATTTGGACAGTCTCTTGCCCAACCCATTGCCTCTTGCTGAAGTGTACACCCATTGCCCCCCACAAACCATGCAGACCTGCTGCCCTATGAATTTGGAGAGAGGTGGAGGTACAAGACATTTAAGCTGGGAATTGGGGAAGGAAAGGAAATCACTGCATTTGGGCTTTGATGAGGAAACAGAAGGGTAAACTGGAAAAAGAGCAGGTCTTTTGGGGAAATTCATTAGATGAGCTGGGGTAGTACAAGAAACAGTTAAACTTGTACAGGTAAAAGGCTTTGCAAATTAAATGCATGTGCATGACTGAAAACCTGTAAGGAGCCACCACGTAATTTAAACACTGACACAAAATTTTTTTGGACCCCTGTGCACAGAAATGACACCAAACTCATGAAGGATGGGCTCTCTGTTTGGAGGCAGTAGAACCATACTTTTTCTCTGTATCACCTTCTGTGTATCTCTCTAGTGGTTCTCTCCCACAAGCCCATCTTCAATTTTCTCTTAGGTTCTCTCAGGTTTTCTTTGTATTTCCAGCTTACACTGCCTTTCCATGGCATTGACCAGCAGTATGTTCTTCTCAGCTGGCTGCTTCTGTGTCAGGAATGTTCCCCATCTGCAGATAAATTTGAAAGCAAGCAAATTTAAATCTTCTAATTAAATTTTAACTTTACAAAATACTATTAATTCTATATAATAAAATATAATATTTATATAATGTTATTGATAATTAGATTTTAATTTTTATAGTTAAGTATTTTATAAGAATAAAAGAACAGCTGTAATGGATCAAAGCAAAGGCCCATCTAGCCCAGTAGGTTCTACAATGGGAAGAAGAATTTAGCATTGTGGGTGCTCCTTGTTTTTGAATTAGAAGCAGCTAAAAGGATGGAGGCAACTGTCCCTTATTCTTAGTCAAAGAGTATTTGACATATCTCCAGAATGAACAAAAAAGGTCTTCTTTAAGCAAGTGGCCATCTGTATGCAAAAAACCATCCATGTGATTTGTTCTCAGTGCACCCCTACCATACATCAGTGAATCAGTTACAAGCTGACTCCTTCCAACCGTTTGTGGCTTCTTGTTTGTGGATTCATGCCTTGCCTAAATTGAAATCAGCAGGAGCATCTACTCCTAGACATAATCTGGCTGTGTCAGTTGCCAACAGCAATTACAGGAACTCATGGGAACATTGGCTGCAGGTTACTGAAACAGATGTCAGTTGTAACAACAGAGGCATGAGACTGAATTTCAGAGTGCAGCAGCCCAAGGTGCCATGTGCAAGCTCCAACAGGTCCAGCCACAAATCAGACCACCACCTAAAAATCACAATTTGCAACCATCATTCAGATTCAGAGCAAGCCCTACTTTCATCTGCCTCATGGAATCACAAACATATTTCAGTACTAAAATGCTTTTCTATTTCCTATTAAGGCTTTCTAACCTTACCAGAGGTATAAAAAGCAGAGAGGTGGAGATGAGACAACAAGCAATTAGAAACACAGGCTCATTGCTATTGCAGGAAGACAGTCATTCTAGGAATAAGGCTAATAAAATTCAGAGATTAATTGTACTGGAAGCCTTTTTTCAAAATTTATTGAATTTTAAAGCAAATGCCAAGAAATGTTTCTGAAAGTTTTTGCTACTATCACTCCCAAATGTGCACCCTTTATAATTCACATCTCTACTCTGCATAGGTGAAAAGATGAAAACATTTTGAAAATGCCGAATATGCTTATCCAAATAATCAGTACAGGCCTGTCTGCCTCATGTTAACATCTTCCCTGAGCCTGCCCCACTTTGTTTTCTATTCAATCTTATGGCCACAAGCAGAGTCCCCTGTCCTTCCAAGGTAAAAATCCCTAAAGTGAGAGCAGGATCAATATAGCAGAGTGAGTTTTATCACAGCCTACACTTTAGCACAAGTCAGGCTTGGGTCTACAAGTTCTTCAAACACTTTACAAACACACTGGTCATCCCAGCTCCCAGAATATATCCTGTACTCTCTAAGAGTACTCCTTCTCCCCTAGAGAAAGCCATAGGAGGTGATATGTAGCCTGTTTTCTGCGTTATCTAAATATCCTGGGGCAGTGCTAGGGCAGCATGAAGAAAAACAGCTCCTCACGTACTGGCTGTTGTCCCACTACATACAGGCAGCAACCAACCTGAAACTTCTGAAAGGAGTTCAGCACAAAGTACATGTTTTCCACTAACAGCCAAAACATCCATATCACTAATAACATACAAATTAACTGAAAACTGTCTTCAGCTTCTGTCTACATCGTTCAAACCAAGACTAGGAGAGGCCCTATCCTTCCTGCCAGAGAAGGACATCAAGCACTGTAGAGCCTTGGCAGGGAAGGACTATGAGAGGAAAATGGAAAGAGTGTGATCTTTAAGGATGGCATACTGAGCATGGAGAGGCAAACTCATAAAGCCTTGTGTGCAAACCCTTAACCAAGGAGCAGTGACACCCTGATTCCCTGCTCAGGTGAGGCATATCATCTGTGTCACACTGACATCCATGCCCACAGGGAGAGAGGTTACTCTTTTTGTCAAATTGTCTGCAGGCGCAACTCCAAGTGTCAGGAAAGCTCAGCAAACAGTAGCCATCCTAAATATTTTTCCATGCTTTCCAGCTTTTTCTACTTTGTGACTATTTGATTTGTTCCCTTGTGCTCCTGGAAAACGCAGGAGATGCTGGAGTGGTGGATACTTTCTGCCTACTCTGCCTACCTAAGTCAGATCCTGGCACAGTTTCAAGCTTGCCCAAGTTCCTGCTGAAAACATTTAAAACCAAAGGTAACATCAACCACACATGTATTTCCTTTCACAAACTGCACTAACTTTGAGATGAATTAAGACATGTACATTTTTAAAAATCTGTGCTAGTATTATCCCACCTGTAGACTGTGAATAGATTTTATAGGTTTTGAAGTAAATGGGTTGCATTTTGTGTATTTTTAGATCTTAAAAAATGAATACGTATTTGGAAAGCCTGACTCTACAAGGACTTTGTTAAAGAAATACAGGATACAGTGTTAGAGAGCCAGGGACAAATCTCAGGTCTTTCACCTCGTCTGCTGCTGATCACCACCCTCTTGGCTTGAGAGTTGGCAACAGAGATCTGACAAGTCAAATAAAATAACGAACTATTTTACACACACACACACACATACACACACACACATATATGCTAAAACATTAGTTTGGTACAATAAAATATACTTCCTGGAGGCTTTATCATGTCCAAATAGTCTCTCATCCCACGTTTGATCATGACTGCCAAAAGCTAAAGTAGTTTTAAGACATATAAATAAATTACTAAAGGGAATATTTAACTTTGGCACTGGAAAGAACTCATCATTGTCATCAACTTGTTAGTATAATTTTGAACTTTGAGAGAGATAAATTGTAACAAAGTATGAGGGAAGTTTTGACTGGTCCCAGGATAGGAGTAGAATGGGTGGGAACAGCAACACACCTGCATTCCTATAGGAGATTCCTAAGTCATCATATGAGCACAAAAATCCCACCAAAAAAGCAGTCAATTATGCACCGAGAAAAAGGGTTTGTAGTGGGAGTCACCTGGAGATCAGCTGTTTTGTCTCTGAAACAGGTGCATACACAACCTCAAATTGTACAGTCAGCAGAGAACAGCCCACCCTCTGGTGACAGGCAGCTGCTCTTGTTTGTAGAGATTTAAAAAAAAAGAATTCTCCTGGGAGAAGAATTTGTTTAAGCCTTCTCTGTTTTCTCGGTTCTTTTGCAACGTCCCCAGGTTGGGCAAAAACCATTCTCTTCCCTTTCAGGACCCACTTCAGGCAGCTGTACTGCGCAATAACCATTTTCTAAGCTCTACTTGATAGTGGGCTGCTGCAGACAAGTGTGAGTAGACTGAAAAAGTCTCTAGTTAAAACAGTAGCATAGAAAATGCCAAGTGAGTCCAGATAAACACCCATCCGATCTACTCAAGCCACGCCTCAGCCTGGACAGAGAGCATGGCCCCCAAGGCAGAGGACACCAGCAGAATTTCAAAAAATAAATTTCTATGTATTGAAAGAAATTAGCTGTAAAAAACCAATAGACGAATCTCACTTCACTGGAGTCTTTGATGTAGCTATAGACACTAGTTTATGTAGGTTTTGAAGGAGTCTGAAGGCGGTTCTGTGCGCTTGACGCCGGCCGCCGGAACGGGCGGCGCTCAGACCGAGGAACGCGAGGGCCTGCGGGGCTCTCTGGGCGCTGCGCGGGCCGCTGCTGCCACCTGGCGGCCGCGCCGCGCCACCGCCGCGCCCGGCGCAGCCCCCGCACTCACCCTGCCCAGACAGCGGCACCCGGGGAGCAAAAAAGGCTAAAAAATACCTCCTAAGCTGGCATTTGAAACGTTTACTCAATACACTGATAATAGGTCCAATTTACATTTCTTGAATATGTTTTATAACTCTGATCTCTCCAAGCTTTTCTTAAAAAAAAAAAAAAAAAAATAATGCAAAAGGCATTCCATTGGACAAAAAAAGCAACAATCTTAAATGGGATGCAACATGATTTTCTTTTCAAGTATTAACAAAAAAACACTTACCGTGACTTCTCTGGTTAGCTCCCATCATCTTTGAATACCTAGCATGAAACTTTAAATCCTGGTTTACTTTTGCACAAATCTCAAATGAGAGTATTTTTATAAGCATTAAGGACTCACAAAGTTTCTTGATACTCATAAATAACATATACCCGGAAACATGCCTAAGCACTCAGCTGACTGGCACAGAATGGCCTGGCTGCAAAACCAGGGAACCTATTTCCCATCTGCATGGCTGGAATAGCATGGAGTATTCAACACATCCTGTATATTTCTGTGCCCAGTCTAAACTGTGTACTCTGAAAGGAACAGGCTTTAACAGCAGCTGAGAGCACTATCAGCAATTTCTCTCAACACCCCTGCATACATCAAGAATGTTCCATACTGCAGGGACAGAGCCAACCCATTCATGCACCCATACCTATGAGGCAGCTGACACATCAGTAAAAGGGTAAGATCTGATCTGGAGGGAGCGTAGCAGGCACCTCTGCCTGCTTGTTCTGGCAGAGAGACTTGTGGAGAAATATCCTGGCACTTCAGGAGCACAGAAAAATGATCAGCATCAGATCTCTCTGCACGGCAAAATGAAGTAGTACCAAGTACAAACTCCCACATGGAAGTCTTACTTGGAAGAACTGAAGAGTTCACCAGCAAAAAGGTAACAGGGTGACGGTAAATACTCTCCTCGTCACCTTTATTGTTTACTCTGTAGTGACCGACTGTTATGCTCATTACCAGCTGGTACTGAGTGACTGTTTTGGTACAGACTCCACCAGAATCTATGTAGGAAACACCGACACTTTTCAAGAACAAAAATGGAAAACAAAAGCATAGGGTACTTATCTGTTACTGCATAGAGCTTCACAAACTGACTCAAAGCCTCGCCTATGAAAATTAAGATGGTGCTAAATATTAGATGCTTCACTTGTGTCTCTGCTGACACAGTCCTGGCATCACAGAATCTAATGTTTCCTATTTCACTGGAAAATGGTTCCACTGGGATTGTTGCAAATAAACCCAAAAGACATCACATGCCATGTACCCCCCAGGTCATAAAAACATGGTGACATCTAACCAGGGAAGTTTTGAAGAAAGCTGTGACAAATACAGGGATGCAATGCACATGTGAAACTATCTTCAGTCTTTGTGAGAAATAAGCAAAGCTGCCAAGTGGATTTGGTCCCCTCAGGCTTATGTCCAGAAGACAAATTAAGTTACCAGAAATTCAGTCTGCCTTAATGGCAGGAAAACAGCAGGCTATTGACCCTGTGGCATTAAATGAAGTACCAGGCTTAACAACCACTGTCTTCACATTCTTTCAGAGTTCTGAAAATTAGGAAAAAAAAAATCTTCACTGCAGTTTTTCCCCATCTCCCCACAGTTATCACCCTCTAAAAGGTTTCAGCTGCTATGTTATTTTGTATCCTTATTCTTGATTGCACAGGTGTTACACAGCAGAACTGTGGTGGTTGACCCCGGCTTGGACACCAGGTGCTGACCAAGCCATTCTATCACTCCCCTCCTCAGCAGAAGAGTGTGGGAGAAAATAAGATGGGCAAAAAAACCTCATGGATCAAGATAAAGGCGGTCTGATAAAGAAAAGTCGGCACACGGAAGCGAATGAAAACACAAGATTTATTCTCTACTTCCCATCAACAGGCAATGTCCAGCTATTTCCCAGGAAGCAGGGCTTCAGTGCGTGTACCAGTTGCTTTGGAAGACGGACACCGTAACAACAAATGCCTGGCTCTCTCCGCCCCACCCCTTACCCTCTCCAACCTTCTCTTAGATGTTGTATCTGAGCAGATGTCTTATCTTACAGAATATCCTTCGGTCAGTGGGTCAGCTGTCCTGGTGACACTGTGACGTACCGAGATCAGAGAGAAATAACGACACGAGAGTTCACGTTCAGGAGAGTAATGTCTCTATATTAATAATTAAATCAGTTTTTTATAACTTGGTTCGCAATAGAAGAATGACATGATTGGACTATTGAACAGCCACCCACCAAAGTGACTGGCTGAACGATGTAACACTCATTCCAAGTGTTTGTCTCAATGTACTCCATAACAATCCTGCAAACAACTTGCAGCTGTGACATAGTTTACAAAATAACAAACTGTTTCTCAGCTAGTTCGCATGGGAAAGCAGTATTCTCACCGAATGCTGCAGAAAGCTGAAAAGTTTCTCTGCCACAGCTTTTCAGCGTCTACAGTCCTGGCTGTGCCCCCTCCCAAGATCTTGCCCACTCCCAGCCTCCTGGCCAGGGGGAATGTTGGAGAGACAGCCTTGATGCTGTGGAGGGCTACTCAGCAGCAGCCAAAACACTGGAGTGTTTGTTATTGACACCTTTCTAGCCACCAATGCAAAGCACAGCACTGGGAGAGATGCTATGGGAAAATTACCCCACCTCAGCCAGACTCAATAAGTGTTTAATTCAGCAAGGTAGTAAGTTTGAGCCTTTTTTTTAAAGTCTTTTCATCAATTATTTGTTTCTCAATCTTTACATTTAAAGCCTTGGCAAGTATTTTCACTGGAACCTTTTTGTTTTGTTCTCAGAGTCTTTCTCGCATATCAACACCCATTTGAGTAATTTTCCTTCATAGGAAAGGTCCCAGATTTGTGCAGGATCCTTTGTTCTTCCAGCTAAATCAGAGGGAATCTAAAGGAACAGCTACCTTGCTAAAAGTCTGGATTCACCTGAAGTTGAGGTGGTCCTCCTCAGGTAAAACTCAATGTAGTTTGGGTACTACTGAAGTACATCCAGTATAAATTCATAGTCACTTAAACACAGATTTAAAAAAAGCAGCACAAAAACCATCTGATCATAGTAGATGTATACAAATCAGTCACCATGAGTAAATTAATTAATACTTAAAAGAAAGGGCCATTTAGAAAATAAAAGAAAAAAAATTACAGAAAGACTGTTTCCAAAAGCAACAGATACTTATAATAAATATTATAACTGTGAGACTTTGAAATCTCTAGTTATGCTACTCAATGAAACATAATAAGGAACTAAGATTTATTTTTTTTTTAGCAGCATCTTAATTAGCAATTGTTAGCAACAACACTCAGTGCATATAGAGCATTTTTTATCTGCTACTAATTAGAAAGGAAAATCTGAAGAATGACTTGGAAAATCATACCCTAGGTATTAGCATACTGACAATGGGAATAAGAATTGAATACGTTTATGAAAGACAGAGAATTTGTCTGTCTAATAGAAGCAGTTGATAACATTGCCAAGTTTGCTAAAAGGCAAAAGACAAGCTGCTATTTCAAATTTAGAGGCAGTAGGAAAAAGGACAAGTTCCACTGAGTGTAGAACAGTACATCACATATTCTTGGACCTCCTGGAGAGTATGCAACAAGGGGGAGCCTGTTACCTGAATTTTAAGAGTTTTTCTGTAGTGACGGAAAAAAAAAGAATTTTCAAGTTCGGGAAACCAACAGAGCTTTTGGAGGAGGGGGGTGATTTCAGGCCTGTAGGTACCTAGGTGTATAGTAATACCAAAGAAATGTGTTAACTAGTCTGCTGTATGCAGAAGTAGATTACCACTGAGGTGTTACGCATGGTCCACAGAGGCAGGAAAAAAAAATGGAATTGAAATCTAGAGGCAAAACTTAGATTGTTACATAGAATCTGAAAATTACTTCCACTGCAAGTATACTCCAAAACAATGAGAGCAGCAGGGGCACAGAGCATGACTCAAGAAATCGTGCAAAACACTATTCTTTAGGACCTGGTAAAATTTCTGAGATAAAGACTTTATCAGAAGAACATGCATGAATTAAAATTAAGTTGTTTATTAGAAAGTTAAATTCAAATTCAAATGAAAGGCAGGTTTTGAAACAAAAGGTATTTTTATCGGTTGCCTGCTAAGCCCCAGAGACCTCAGAAAGACATATTTTTCCTCTCAAGCTTGCAAACACACCTTTCATGCCCTTGGCAAAGTATTTCTCAATCTTGCTAAACCTTGCTAGACAGGCTTACGGAATCACAGAGTATACTGAGTTGGAAGGGACCCGCAAGGACGGGTTTTAAGTGAATGAACTATATGGGGATCAAATCCACATTAAAACATTGGCATTATTAGCATCATGCTCTAATAAACTGAGAGAATCTCAGTCTTGCCAAAAAAATGTATCAATATGCTTATGTAAGACCCCAGATTTCTTCTCTTTTTTCTTTTGTTTAAATACAGTCCACTTTATTAGCTTCCCTTCTTTTACCCTTCAATCATGTTTTTCCTCAGGCAATTATGCTTCTGCCCAGTAAACACATTGATCCTGGTCTTCTATTATACATCTGTTTAATTATAGCTTAACTAAGGCTATGGAATTATTTGACTGCTTTTAAAGCAAAAAGAGAATCACAGAGCCACAGAATTGTTAGGGTTGGAAGGGACCTCTGGAGATCATCTGGTCTAACCACCCTGCCGAGGCAAGGGTCACCTTGAGCAGGTGACAAAGGAATGTGTCCAGGTGGGCTTTTGGTCTCCAGAGAGGGGAAACTTCATGACCTCCCTGGGCAGCCTGTTCCAGTGCTCTGTCACCCTCAAGGTAAAGAAGTTCTTCACGTCAAGGTGGAACTTCCTGTTTCAGTTGATGGCTGTTACTCCTTGTCCTTCTGCGGGGCACCACCAAAAAGGGTCTGGCACCATCCTCTGACACCTGCCTTTGAGATATTCATATGCATTGATGAGGCCCACTCCCAGTCTTCTCTTCCGCAGACTAAACAGGCCCAGCTCCTGCAGTCTTTCCTCACAAGAGAGCTGGTCCAGACCCCTCATCTTTGTGGCCTCTGCTGGACCCTCTCCAGTAGCTCCTTGCCTTTCTTGCACTGAGGAGCCCAGAGCTGGACACAGCACTCCAGAAGCGGCCAGGCCACGGCTCAGCAGAGGGGCAGGATCACCACCCTCGCCCTGCTGGCCACACTGTTCCCCATGCACCCCCTGGCTTCCACTGGCCCTCCTGGCCACAAGGACACTGCCGGTTTATGGTCAGCTTGCAATTCACCAAGACTTTGATGCTCCACCTCATTAATTTTTTCCAGTAACTACGCACAGCTCCTTTTGTAGCTGCATCACATAATCATTTAAGTTACAGGGGAACCTTTTCCCATTAAGGTCTCAATGTGCTCCGCAGCAGGGGGGCTCCAAGAGGAGGGCTCGTGCACAGCCGTGCTCCAGGCCGGAGAGCCCCGGACCCCGGCAGCTCCCGGGCCGCTCGGCTGGGGTCGGACGAGCGCTCCCCCGCTCCCTCCCGCCCGCCGCGGCCACGGGCGCCCGGAAATGAGAAGGCACAAGGAGCCCATTTCCCGTCCTCGCCTGCCGCTTCCGGGTCGCGCGCCGGGTTCCGCTGGAGGCGGCGGGGCGGGAGCTGCGGGGCGGGAGGCGGTCCCCGTCCTCCTCCTCCTCCTCTTCTTCTTCATCTTCCTCCTCCTCGTCCTGGTGCCGCTCGTGGCCGCCGCGGGCTGTGCCGGGTGAGCGGGGCCGGGCAGGACGCGCCGTCGCCGGCCGTGCGGGTGCCCGCGGGCGGGGGAAGGGGAGGCCGCGGAGCCCGGGGCTGCTGTGCCGGCGGCGTTCCGGCTGCAGGTCTCTTCCTCTACCAGTGTAGGTTAATCACCCCTCCCATCCCATCGCCAAACAAAACAAAAAAAAAGTGGCCTTAGCGATGGTTCTGGTGCTGTCCGTGGGTCCCTGCTCTTGGAGAGCATCCCCGTGTTCCCCGCGTAAAATTGCTGGGATTTTAAGAGGCCGCCCTAAAGCCGCGGAGTCTATTCCTGCTGGCCTGCTTTTCCTCCTCAGGGATGTGTGTTAACTCCTTTTGGGTATCTGTGGAATAGCGTTTCGTCGGCAAAGGTGAGTTTGACTTGTCATGGCTCAGCTGTCCAGGGAGAGGAAGCGCCACAGGCAGCACACGGTGGTGATCACTTTCTTCCTTGTTTAGTGGGACAAACATGGTACTCTCTTAAGTACTTTAATTCACATTTGTTTTAAAACAATTTTGGGTCAGCTAGGAGTAGTGTGGTTTGTGACATAGTTGGCCCCAGGCTTTTGGCAGCTGTGTTGTGTTCTGGCTAATGCGAGCACACCCGGACCTGGGAACAGAAGAGTAACATCACAAACTGGTGAAAGAGCCTCAGTCTTTCGGGTAATTACCTGACTTAAACAGAAACTCGTGGGAAAATGAGTTTCAGTTAAATGCAAGAGATGCTTTTATACTTCTAGCAACCAAGCTTGTTTTCTGGATATTCATCTTAAAAGTTGATACAATTGCACTCAAAGTCCTTTACATTTCTGTTTAAAGTTATGTGGCAAAGAAAAAACATGACCTCATGAGTATTTTTTCCTGGAAATTGCAAACATTTCAAATATCTCTAATGCTTTAACATTTTTTTTGCAGATTAATAAAGTTACTGAAGCATTGTTAAGGAGCTAGAATGGGAGTGAAAGGAGTCTTATTATTTAGTTCCAGTTAGGTATTTTGACTATAGAAAGATGGGATTACTCTGTGTCTTGTTTTGGAAGTTTCAGGCATTCAGCTGGTCGTAAGAAACAGGAATTAATCTTGGTATTTGAGTATTTCCTCTTTTCTAATGGTCACGCTTGACCAAAATATTGAAGTTCAACATGGCTTGTTCTCATCTAGTTTTAGCTTTTTCCTATAAATTGCTTTGAATTAATTTGTGGATTTTAATAAATATTTTGACTGTACTCTATCACTTGGATTCTGTAGCTTTTATTTTGATTGTCCAACTTGAACTAGGACTGCAAGAGTGCGGTATGCTAATGCAAGTCATCGGTATGAAAGATGATTTTTTTATCTCCTCTGTAATCTACGAGCTTTACAACTACTCTTGTGGTGCTTATTTTTAAAACTTCAACATTTTCTCCAGGTTTAAGTTTGTTTTATCACACAAGTTCCTCACTGCCACAATGCGGCTAGTAATTCTTGAAGATTATGATCAGGCTAGTGAATGGGCAGCCAAATACATCTGTAATCGTATTATCCAGTTCAAGCCAAGTCAAGGAAGATATTTCACGCTTGGTCTACCAACAGGCAAGTTTTATTCAAAGTCTTTGTAAATAACTAAGCCTAGAACAATGTTTGTATCATTGCTAGCAGATATAGTATTTAAGAAAATATAAGTATTATTTTTGGTAAGGTTCTGACTTTTTTATTTTTAAATATGGATTTGATTTCTGTGAAAAGTTGTGATAGTTTGAGAAACTGATAAATACTAAATGAGAAACAGCAGATTGCTTGTATGTTGAAAAGCATTGTAGCAAAATTTGACTGTGAATACATTTAAATATACTGAAAATGTTGTGCAGATACACAGAACAGTACAAAAACTTTATTTAACAGGGAGTACACCTTTGGGATGCTACAAAAAGCTGATAGAATATCACAAAAATGGAGATCTCTCTTTCAAATATGTAAAGACTTTCAACATGGATGAGTATGTAGGTAAGATGTGCTATTATTTGAGAACACACTGTACTTCTTTTTTTTTTTTTCTCCTTATAAAAACTATTAAATACTTTGTCAAAGTATCAGGTTAGTCTAATATGTTTGTACTCCTATATTAGACTGCTCTCCAAGCGTTTTTCTCTATTCCTTTATCTACAAAAATAAACACTGGTCTAAATTCAGTGTTTCACAATACTTCTGTAGACATTATATTGTCATGTAATATTGTGACTGCATTTGTGCTGAAGGCTTTACACTGATAAGATGTATGTGAAGGGAATGTAAACCAATTACCTTGTACATGCCAACAGGAAACCTTCATTCTCGATGTAGTTTCAAATCTTGCTTTATTTGACTCAGGTTTGCCCTGCATGCCTTACACCAGTTACATACAGACTAGAATTAAGGCTGTTTGGTTAAATCTTGTCATATGGTAATTTCACTCTAAATGATTTCAGGGCTTCCCAGAAATCATCCAGAGAGCTATCACTCCTATATGTGGAATAACTTCTTTAAGCATATTGACATAGATCCGAATAATGCTCATATCCTTGATGGGAACGCACCAGACTTACAGGCGGAATGTGATGCATTTGAAAAGAAAATAGAAGAAGCAGGGGGGATTGATCTGTTTGTTGGAGGTATGAGGAAATGCTCTATGGTTAGTTACAATTCAAGCATGTAAACCAATTATTTAATCCGTATTTTCGTAACTTGACTAAAACCCAGATTTTTCAATTATTGTGTAAGAAAGTTCTATGACTAACAAAGAATCAGTAAAAATACCAAAACAGAATGGTTGGTGTCCAAGTTTCTAATGACTTAAGTAAGTTTTTATTGAAAATGGGGAACCAAAAGGAAAGGATGAGTAGTTTTTTATTCCTTTACAGTGTTTGAGGATATGTGTTGATTCTCAGGTCTGGAATGATTTATTTTTTTTAACTTTGAAAAGGCATTGGTCCAGATGGCCACATTGCATTCAATGAACCCGGATCAAGTTTGTCTTCAAGAACAAGATTAAAGACTTTAGCAATGGACACCATTTTGGCAAATGCTAAATACTTTGATGGAGACTTATCTAAAGTACCAACTATGGCGCTAACAGTTGGTGTGGGTACAGTGATGGATGCTAGAGAAGTAAGAACTCATTTAGTTCTAGTTGCATGTGTGTTGTCAAGATTAGTTAGTATTGATACTGGGATTGAAAGTAAAGAGACCTTTGTTTTGCAGGTGATGATTCTTATAACAGGTGCACATAAGGCTTTTGCGCTGTACAAAGCAATTGAAGAAGGAGTCAATCATATGTGGACAGTTTCTGCTTTCCAGCAACACCCTCGCACTATCTTTGTGTGTGATGAAGATGCTACTTTAGAACTAAGAGTTAAAACTGTGAAGTACTTCAAAGGTGAGCACTGAGTCAGAGGTTACATGTGTTTACGCAAAACCAACAGCTTTGAAATTATATTGATTTAAGTCTGAGCCTTTTGCAGTCACTAATGTATAATGTTATATAGTCAAAATATTAAATATTAACTTATTTCTTGTGTTTGGAAAATTGCCAGGAGGCATAACTTGTGCTACCTACATTCCAGACAAATCTACTTGGGAAGAGTATTTCCTTTGCTTCTAGTTTTAAACAATAGTTTGGTAATCTTTAATTTCAAACAGCAGCAATCTGCTGTTCCAGATTGCAGGTTTTAAGTATACTAGAAAGTTTCACTTAAAGAAAACTCAATACATTTATTAATCCTGATACATTTCCATGCTGCTTTTGCTATGTGCTGTAATGCGATGTCCAGTAAACTGTGATACAGACTTTGAAGCCACCTGAGAACGTTTTAGAGGTGCAATTAGCATAAAAATCTACACTGACTTTGAAAACATTGCACCCTTTTACTGTGTTTTTCGTATTTATAGTAGGTATATTGGGGCAAACTTAAAGTAAGTCAGGATGTTTGATAGTAATTGAGACTTCCTATGCTGAATCTGTTTCACTGAGACTGTAGAAGCTGAGAAAAGTAGTTTTCTCCTGACTGTATTAGGACAGCACATGCAATTGTGTGACTCAGTCGTCTTTCTCACTAGCCTGGGTACCTGTAGTAGCTGAGGTATCAGAGATCAAGATTGTAATTTATTAAATTCCTTTTTAGAGCATTATATCACCAGTGCTCATATGTGTATTAGATTGCACTTTGGACACTTCTGTGGTTTTTACCCTGATACCTCTTGTGGTCAGCTTGGTAATTTTGGATTTTTCAGTATGCTGTTCTCTGCTATGTATTTGTGGGATAGGATGGAGGGTTAGTCTTTGCGTGTATCACACTGCTCGATAATACTTACTGTTGTTTTCAAAGATAAACCTCTCTAACTGCTTGGATAAGTTTTAAACATTATCCTGTATTTTACATAAGCAGAGGCTTTGCTTGGTAAATACAAACCTAATGTAGAATCACTAGGTATGAATGACACTGAACATTGCTTTAAAAACATCAAGGGCTACAATTTATGAATGTGTGCTATTGTGTCACTGTAATACACAGCAATAGAATTTTTAAAAAGATGATTTACTTTAAACTTGCTTAATTTTACCTACTCTCAAATCAGTGATATTTTTTCCCCTTGTAAAATGGAGGAGAAATCAGTGTGGGTCAAATTTGGAATTATTTCTGAATCTTGATCTTCAGGTTAGACTTCTTAGGGAAGCTAGGTGGTTCTTAATACTGCTATTTGTGGTAATGATTTACAGGGATTTTTCACCACTTAAAAATTTCAATATGAAACTGCAATATTTTTGTTTTATAACCAAGTACCACACTGGCTGGTAAATAGATCAACCTATTCAATTTTTTCTAATTTTCTGAAAACCTATTATAGACTAAAATTATCAAGTGTACTTATGGTCTTACTGTAAAAGTGAAAATACCTTTCTTAAGAATGAAACAGAAGATGAATTTCGAATTTACTTATTTGTCTGCAGATAAGTTAGTTCAGGATAGTTTTTTTCCATATGCATGCTCCTCTTAAAACTGTATGCAGAAATCTGTTTATTCAAAGCATACTTGAATATACAGTGGGACTTTCCTTTGAAATAATTGTTTTGGCATCTATGAAGTCTGGTGCATTGCTTTAAAAAAATCATTTGTTTCTCACTGTTTTTCCTGTAACACTTTCACTAACAGGATTTAAATATTCTTCATTAAGTATGGCAGAAGCAATACTTTGTAACCATTTTTCATGCATCTAGGAAGTGGGTAGTTATTTCCTTTTCATTTCCACTTTTTAGAAGAGGAAAATACTGGTAGGAAGTTAAATGTTCTACGGCTCAAAACATGTTTCTAGTTTGAGTAGTGTATGCAGCTGTTACTCTTTCTGGACAAATGACTTTTATGTCAAATGTATACCTAAGTTTTTGTCACTGTTAAACTGAAAAATATTAGACTTGATCTAACATCTGTATTTCATATTAAATAATCACATAGTGATTAGTAATAGATGCTGTATAAGATGCCTTTTTTTGTGGTCACCTCCAGTAATGACCTTAGGTTGTATAGTTACTCAAATTTCATGTTGCTGCAGTGACACTAAGGTTGCCACCAGCTGCATCATGTAGCAAAGGTATTTGAATATTCTTTGCCACAGATAATCACTAAAATATGCATTACTGCAAGATTTCTTTCTTGGTTTTTAAGAAAATTACTTTTAATGTTACATATTTTAATTTTAGAAGTTAAATCTTTAGTTCAATGCTAAAATGGACTTTTACTTTGCAGATTGTGAACACTGATCATTACTGTTATTAGTCCTTAAGGTGAAATGAGGTTAAAAACCTGCCCGTGATCCAATGTCACACATACCTAGATGTAGGTATTTTTACTAAGTTATAGCAAAGTTAAGAGGGAAACATCTTTTTTATTAATTGCACTTCAGGATTTTCCAGAATTAAAGGAGTTGAAGAAGAAAAAAAATAACCCCCCCAATCATAGCTATGGAGGACTTGCTTGTATATGACAAAAGCAAAGTCCAGCTAGAACAGAAAATAGTTGAACTGCTGAAATTGGGTCTGCATTAAGAGTCTGGATAATTTAATTTGATTTTGCCTGTCTAGGACCACAAGTACACAATTATTAAAATTACAGTATTACCAGAATGCTCGAACGTTGCAAAAGAACTCAAGCTGTGAAAAGTCTCACAATGTGTGCATCTGATTCTTATGGCAAATTGTGGTGTGAGGGAATTATGTTGCTGTTATGCAGTTTTAAATACACAAAAAAAAAGATGTATTCAGTTCATTTGGAAGTATTCCAGATGTGCTTTTTGGGTCTGTTATCAGAGAACTGTCTGGTCCCTCCTCAGCTGATACTGAATATGTCATTAGTATGCAAGTGATACAGGAATGTATCTGCTGTCTCTGATTTTGAACTACTTTAAATAGCCATTGTTGTTCTCTTCAGTGAACTATTTAAAATGTATACTTTGAAATAAACTCCAAATAAAAATGTGGATAGAAGGACATGTTAACAAAGTATAACTAATGTAAAGCTGGCATTGTTGCTTTCCCCCCAAGGTTTAATGCATGTGCACAATAAGCTTGTGGACCCACTGTACAGTATGAAAGAAAACTGAAAGAAGATTGAAGAGGAGCTCCATGTGGGTCAGCAGCAACAGTTTTAGGTAGCAGATGAGTTCACTGCTATGCAATATGCTGAAAACTGTTTAAAATGGGAAATCCTAGGTACTGTATTTTTAAAAAGGTCCAATATCTGTACATTCACATTCCATCTGTTTGCTGTGTTGTGCATTTTGCTGTAACATTTGGAGCTCTGCTGTTGGCTGGTACATCACTAAATGGAACAGAACAAACTTGGGAGAGACTGCATGTTATGTAGAGAGGAGAAAAGCAGAGCACTAACTCTAGCACAGCAATGTAATGCATCTGCCTTGTGTTAGAGATGATGACACTTCATTTCCCAGAATTTTTAATTTTTGGCTTGGTTAGTGTAACTACATTTTGCATTTGTGTCTCTAGGCAGAATGGATTTGGCCTTTGTTAATACTATGGACCTGTAAGAGTTGTACAATTTCTACTATGAAATGTTCTGTTTACATACATCTAATGTACACCGAGCTTTTGCACTTGGTTGCCTTAAATTTGTCTTAAACAGTTTTTGGGCATCTCAAGTCCAGGCAAATGAAAACACAAAAACAGTGCCTAAAAATGCACCAAATTCTTGAAAGTTACAACTTGCTCCATGGATAAAAATACTAAACTTCTACCATAGCACTTTTTCCTCTCGTGTATTTCAAATTACTTTAGGATTTTTATATTTTTGGTAATCAAGCTTTATACATAAGGAAAAATGCCAGTGTTCCTTCCTGGAGGCACCTATTCAATTATATAACTGATGTTACAATTAAATGCTTGAAAAGAGGTTAATTTACAGGACTATAATGTCTGCAAATGATCATTTAAAGCCAACTGTTAATCACGTTTTCATTGTATCATTATAAACATTGAGCTGTTACAAGGAATGTTATTTCCTACTTTGAATATAAGTAAAACTTAAATATAAATATCTTAATTTCAAAATTGTTTCATTTCTAATAAAAATTGTCAAGAGTAAATAACATCAGAATTTCAGGGAGTGAGTAAGCACCAAAAGAGGAAGATAAGAATTTACTGATGAAGACTTTTTTTGGGAAAGCCCATGTGTAAAATACTGACTGCAAGAAAGTACAGCTAAGTGTAACTTCAACAATTTAACTTTTCACCTAAATGACAGGCATGTAATTTTTTTTACAAATCACCTTATCTCCTCAGGGATGTGGTAGAGTCGCATCTAGGCTCACCCTTCTCATAAATGGTCTTACAGGGTCCTTTCAAATCAGGACTGTTCTCTGATTCTGTGAGATTACAAAAGCATGGAAGAGTCTGTCTATAGCTGCATAGGAAGCCAGGCCTAGTGTTTCAATTCTCAACAGCACAGTGAACGTCCACACATTTAAAACAGGCTTTCAGCTTTACGGCTCAGTTTATGCACCTGCATTTTTGAAGCATAATGCAACATTGTGGGGAAAAAAGTTGAAAAGACTGCCTTGCAGGAGAATGCTGTTACAGGTAATGTAAGACTCAAAATGCAGTGTTACGTTTGCCATTCTTACCCTTTACAGATAAGCAAGTTTATAAACAATTCTATTACAAAAAGCATGAAACTAAAAGTAATCATGAATTTAGGTTACTATTAAAGGAATTGAATCATGTTTTTATCTTAATGATCATCATCCTTCTTGTGGCAAAATGGAGAATTCTATTGAGGAAGCAATATTCTTGTTCTTTAATCCACCACACCTTCCAGTCATGCCTTGCTTGGCAACCTTACCCACTAAAGCCCTTTGTGTTCTCAAGACAGGTGAGTCCACAGAATTAGTATCTTTTCTTCCTTTTAAACTACTGGATCTTCTGTGAAACACAGGCCAGTTTAAATACTTGAGTATCCACCTTGAGTGGATCTGGGACTGTTTCTGCCTCTTTTCATGAACAGTTTTTGGTTGTTCTCCGGCTTGTTTCTCTTGTTAAACTATTTTTTTTTTTAATTATGAGTGCTATAGGATGTAATTTTTTCAAGTACTACCACACTGTTTCCATTATCCCATTCCTGAAGATACTTTGAATCATTTTATGAAATACCAGTTCTTCAGGAGAGTACCTTCCCAACTTTTAACTACTAAGAGCAAGTCAATCCTTTAAGTTGCATGAAGTTTAACCTGTTACTCTGCAGTAATGGCAAAGCAAGCATTTTCAAGTTCACTAGGTCTTAAGAGTAAATTCTAAGTTAGCCTAGCACATCAACATTACCATTTTATTAAGGTATTTTCAAAGGAAAGGGGGAAAAGAAAAAGTGACTAGATAGAATCAGGTACTTTGTGTCAAAAACTAATACTTCATGTACTGTAAGAGCACTAACCAGTTCTTTTAAAGTTCTTGTTCTCAAAACTGATGTATGTACAAGTCCTCTCAGAATTAAGAGTACAATTTGTATTTTTTTTTGCCTCAGGTGACTATAGTAAGGCTAAAACAGATTCTCAAGGCAGCTTTTTCCATCTATGTAACTCATTTAATTAGGTAACATGCACTTAATGTGTCACTCAGCAAGGATATTATTTACTGTTTGGATAAGCTCTAGCTTACCTTTAGCTTCTGCCTTATTCCTCAGTACAGAACCAGTGCTTTCTTTTAGGTCTAGTTCAAGGGATGGGGAGCTTGTTTTAGTTCCTTTGCTCCTAGCATGTATCCCTGCATCTGTAGTTCCTTAAATGCTAGCTTTTATAGGGGAGGAATAATAAATATGTTAGAGAGCCTTTATCCACAGCATCCTTCCATTCTTCAGGGTCAGTAGCAGCAGCTTAGGTACCTTTATTAGAGGTACAGATACCTTGTTCACATCCAGATCTTTGGCTTTTCAGTACACCTGAAACAACTTCAAATAAAAAAAAACAACCAACCACAAAGAAACAGAAAAAAGCCCCAATAAACCATTGAAGTATCAGAATTCCCTCTTATCTTTTTCTGTACTCTGAAACTAATACTGGTTGAAAGGCAACATGTCCTGAACATGTCCTGTTCAATTCCATCCCTCCAAAGATTTTCCCGATTCATCCTTGTACGTAGGCTGAAATAAAACAACTAGCTTATGATTAAAGTGTAGGTAACAAGCCTAAATTTAAGGGCAGGCTTTCCTGGTGATTGAGTACTTTAGCAGTTATGACTAGTGATTTGTTCTGTAAAATATATTTAGTAACAAGAAATGAAGATCTGTGAAAAGCTAAACTGGTCCCCGAAGATCAAAAAATAAATGCAGCTCAAAAGCTGAACTAATGGTAAACTTACACACTTTAACAAGTTTAAAATAAACAGTGTGAGACATTAAAAAAGTTTTGATTTTTTCATCTGATGTGGTTTCCCAGCATCACAATTTTCCGACAACAGCAACTTTAGAAAAAGTAAAACAGGAAGCAGCTTGATGCTCTTATGCCAACAGTTTAAACTCAAAAAAAACCCACCAAACCATCACCAGCATTGTTTGTCTATTCATACTTTTCAGTTATTTTTATAACCTTTTTGCCATGTTTCGTCTCAGAGAGACTAATGCAAAAAACCCCCATAATTATGTTAAGTATTAAAAGTATGAAAACAGTGAAATGCAATGAAAAACAATACAAGCTTTTAGATGCAGTCACGTAACTTTAATTTCATAATAATCTATAAGAATATGTACATTTTAAGTCCTTTCAATTCATCTTTCCCCACATATTAAATTCATACCATTTAAAGTCAAGTATGTTCCCTCTCACAGTGATAAATCACGTATTAGCTCTCTTTGCTACTGTCTGCAAAAAGCTGAGCCAATGATCAGATGTCACCGATCTCTATTTGTCAGTTTCTCTCTTTAGAACACGTATAAAGGCATCTCTTGGAACCTCCACATTGCCAATTTTTCTCATCAACCTCTTGCCTTCTGCTTGCCTCTTTAAAAGCTTCATTCTTCTTGTAATGTCTCCACCGTACTGTGAAAAGAAAAAAATTTACCAAGCTTAAACTACAACTGCAACTACAGTACATTCCAGCAACACTAAACTCAAGGGCTTAAAAATAGTCAGAAAGGCTGGTAATATTTGAGAAAAAGATGATTTTATACTCCAAATAGTTTGGCCTAAAGGTGACTAGTTAAAAAGAACAAGGAAGCAATAAGCACATTAACTGAGGGTTGAACTCTGTCACCTAAATATATACATTCCTGTAAGCCTGGCTGACACTAGACAACACATTAGATCCAAAGCCCCTTGGAACAGCAGCAGGATGCCAGCTCAGATACACTGAGGCATCTTGATTAGCATTAGATGCTTACATCTACAAAAATGAATTAAACCCGTGTACAATGTTTAACAGACACCATCCCACAACTGTGCCTAGCAGAAGAGTTCTGTTGCAGTTGTGAGAAAAGGACACTTGTTTAATATTTTCCAATATGTTTACTTCAGAGAGTTAAATACAAGCTAAATAAGAGGCATCACAGTTTTCCAATAGCTTTGTTGTCTTGTCCACAGTCAACTATTGCATATTTAAAGCTTTAATACGATGTGTTACTGCAAACCTAAGGAGAAGTCTAATCACAATCAAGTCCCTAAAGAAGCACATTTATACTTCCTTCTATCACCTGAAAACCAATTTAGGAAACATGAAGTTACCTATATGCCTGTGTACACACACACACATTTACTGTATGTCTGCAACTATTAGAAAATGATGAGGCGACAGGAGTGAACAGACACACTCAAAGTCTGTCACTGAAAAAGCCATTACTTTATCTAACCCACTCTTCAAACTGCAGCAAGAGGTTGCAAGAGTTGGATTTTAAAATAAAAGATTAAAAGTATATGTTAAAATTCCATTGATACTTAGGAGCACAAGCAGAAGATGTCTTTGCTGGGTTCCTAGGAAAAAATGGGACTATCATCTTAGCATGACTCTGAGGTTTGCAAATGTCAGAAACATGAAGAAAAGAGAAAAAAAATACCTACACATTTTGCCACAACATTTTTTCTGTAAGCTTTCAGCCTGCAAAATAAAATACCACATACACCTTAACATATGTAACATCTGTACACCTTAACATCTCTATGTGAAGCTAAGTACTTGTGTTGTCAAAATGTTACTTGTTTTTCTACTAGTTTTGTAAGATGCTTTGGCATCGTGACTTTTTCAGGTTTTGTATACAAAAGATGAAGTTTTAAACAGAAGATGTAATTCACAGTTCTCAATTCTAGAAATATCCCTTAAGCTGTGTAATATGTACATAAAGAAATCACAATCTTGCCTTTTTATCTAGAGTTTCTGCTATGACTCACAGGAAGTATTACATCCATGTGTATATACATATACAAACAAATTCTTACAGCACCTCTGCTTGAATTCCAACCTTTAATTATTTTACCACAATTTAAATCCTATTTAAACAGCAACAGAAAAATGTGATGAGAAACACAACATCAAGGAAATGGTTTTCTTTAAAGAAGTGTGTGCTACGAAAAAGCTGTGTGTTCAGCAGCAACACACTTCCTTTTGAACAGCACAAATCAGTCATTTTTTTGCTGACTCACAGCAAGCTGTTCCACAACTAGCTAGTTTTTTTCAGTGGTAACAAAGTTTTTCCACTGCCAAAGAGGAAGTGGACACATGGGTGTTGCAAGTTATACTTTATCCACTAAGTGCAGTGCTGACCACAAGCAATCTAAAATAAAAATACATTTTCTTTGTATAAATTTAATTCAAAATGTTTAGTCAATAGTCACTGCTCAAATGTGGTTCTCTTTTTCTTGTCAAGTAGCATATATAAGAAAAATACAAATTTATAACACAATCAAAGTCCTGTAATGTATAAAACTAGGTAAGACTTCACAAGTCTGTATTTTACGTATCTTAAAATATGGACAGAAAAAAAACCAAGGGGAATAGAAGGGCTTCACTTACGTTTCTCTTGCAATGATTTTCTTGCCAATGGCAGCCTGGATGGCTATTTCAAACAACTGTCTAGGAATAGTCTCTTTTAAACGTTCACACAGGAGTTTACCAGCAGCATGTGCCTTATCACTGAAAAAGAAAGTCAGCAACATTAAAAATACATCCATAGATCGAACTGTTTGATTGAAGGGTTTTAGTAGAGGTTTTCCTCTTCTTAACTCAGAAGATAAGCTGATCAGATCATAATTTTACATCTAGTAAGTGGTCTCTGTATGTCACCCGTTTCATACTAACAAGTGATAAGACTGTATTAACCTCCGTATATAACATCATATAAAGTGTTTATAAAAAACACCCTGATTATCCATCACACTGAAGACATTTTGAATACTGTCACAGCTCAGCTTCAGACGAAATTTTAAACTAGGTCAAGGGGAATTTTCATTAATTGTAGGCCCAAGAGGCAAAAATATACATTACAGAATGCTTTAAAAGTCTGGTTTTATATCACAAGAAAAAAATAAATTAACATACTCTTGTCATCTGCTAATAAAAATTACCCAACTATATTTAGCATCTGCATATGCTTCAGGTTTTGGAAAGAGAAAACAACAAAAGGTCTAAAGAAGCTACTAACAGATACTTTCATAAGGCATTAGAAAGAAATGGGTCTATTCTCTTCAAAAATACCCATTTTTAGCAGACATTTTTTACCAACATACATGTTTTCAGGTGGCAACAATGTGACTCCTTGCTACCTGTGTAGAGCGAACTGTTGAAACAGGAAGTAATCAAGTCACATTCATAGAGCATTCCAATTTTAAGAGGTACATATATTTACTTGTATAGTAAGAATAAATATCTTAATACTGAGCTTACAGTAATCTCTGTAATACTTTATAAATATAATTCAGCATAATTCTTACAGATGCAGTTTTTACAGTGGGAAGACTGAGAATACTGCAGCAAGAGCAGAATTAATGCAACTACAAGTTTAAAAAAACAACAATTTAAAGCTAAAAGAAAGGTTATCAATGTTAGTGAGTTAAACAGTTCAGGGTACAAGCTAAAGTGATCAAGAAATACATGTTAAAGCAATAACTAACTTTTGCAAGGTGGCCCACTCCATTTTGCACCTTTTCAGAGTAAGAGATGCAGGTAGATTGCTAAACACTGCATGCTTATGAGAAACACACAGCAATTCTATGCAAGAGAGTTACTCCCCTTCAGCCCCATGATCCTTCTGAACAAGGCAAGGGGTTTATTTTCCTATGTCCGCCTTCCGGAATTACAGAATTCCAAGGATTTCAATATTGCAGTTACGTAAAAAAATATGAAAATGTACAAATATTTAGCAACTACAAATTAGTATTTTAAGAAGGAAAACCAAACAACCCACAAAACTTTTTGTAGGGATAACTGAAAAGGGATGCTGGAGTTACAGAAGGGAGCCTTGTAAAAACTATGTGAGAAGACAGGGGAGAGGCTGGAAACAGGGAAGGCATTATTCTCACCTCTAATGCCTCAGATACTCGTAGAAACTGAATCATTTTAGCAAAAAAATTCTGAGGTAATTGCATCCAGTAAATATTTACATTCTCCTGGTACTTGCCTGGAAACAAGGTAACAACAAACCTCTATGGAACAGGAATGACTGGGAGAACAAAATCATTTTTTGTCAGTATTAAGTACCATAAATGATTCTGGCATCTCTTAGATTGGTCTGTACTTAAATTTTTCCAGGACTTCAGAAGACTGGCATCTTGCATTTCTTTCTCTCTGCCCTACATTTTCCACAAAAATATGATATCCAGTACTTAAGTTGAGGAGGGGAAGTAAAAAATTGCTATTAATTATGGTACATATTTCCTAATTTTCATATTACAAAATGCTTCTCTTTTTCAGTGATGATGTAGGTGGTCATATGGCAAAATCTTCAATGCTCATACACATCTGACATATTAAGAGTAATACATACTCCTATAGTCATTTAGAATAATATAATCATTTAGGTCAGAAAAGACCTTAAGATCATGAAGTCCTATTAATAGACAATGTTTTCATTGAATAATAATAGGAAGTCTTATTTCTTTTGAATAAGGAATCCAGTCAACCTACTTGTGTATGATAGTTGCCAGTTCTTCGACTGGATTTCCATTTAGAAGAATATCCATTTTGATTAGGTCTGCTGATTGGTAACCTGCATCTTCATAATCAAAACTAGAAAAAAAAAAATCAACAATTAGTGATGATATAGTATAAATTATATTGTGCATTCTTTGTTCCATAAATTTTATAGACAATTTCTTAATAAAACACTTTTTAGTAAGATGGAAGGACAGTTTTTAATAGTCTTTCAGTACATCTTCAGGCTAGAAATGTACTGCACATAATGTCCCCTCCAATGCAGAAGGATGTCATCCTGACTTCGAGGATCTCTTTATACTCTACTGAGCAATTAGAAATCTACATGCTTAATGCAATCTTAAAGAAGCCTTCAACACAACTTTTGAATAGTCACTGTCCTGAATGCCACAGGAATCAAACACTAACCCAGGACCATCTTCTTTTCATCCTCTCATTTGACAAACTTTTTTTGTGACCCCTATTATCACTGTCTCTGACAACTAAGTTTTTTACATAGTTTCCAAACCAGATTTCTTCTTGGGTAGGTGGGGGCCTTACTGTCTGTGTGTTAGTTTGCAAAAATTGTTAAAATGCAAGAGGTGATGTATGAGATAGATAGATAGATAGATAGATAAATAGATAGATAGATAGATAGATAGATCGATCGATCGATCTTGTGTGTAAGTATAAATGTGGAGGATCATCAATATCACTGTCACTGGGTCAAACCTAAAATACCAGAACAGAGGGGGAAAAATCCTTTGAGATTGTATTTCAAAGTACTTCTATCTTAGTTGGCTTAATGAACCACAGACGTGTAAATAGAGCCACATAACAGAAACATGATTACTGAGAGCACTACATACACAAGCCGTATTAAGGAGTCAGTTAGGAAATAAAAACAAATAAATAAATAAGACAATGCAACATCATTGGCAATCACCCCTAAATCAAAGGAAACCCAGCATAATTCTGCTAATGAGATAGAATCTTGATAAACAGGTTAGGTTTTATGTAGTGGGGGAGCTAGATCCAGAGAGAAAATTCAAAATTTCCATTCCTCTGTTTCTTCTACCTTGCCTCTACGCTTTTGCTTATGCTTTTATTGGGGATATATATATATATATATACATGGGAAAACATGTCTTACTTATGTTTATAAGACATAATTAAAGAAAACACAAACTCAAAGCAAATTCAGTCCTTCAATAAAATTAATTTTTATGTTAATAAAATAAATAATGTAATTAGGTATAGCAGTTCCTATTATATAATGTATCTCACTAACATCTCAAGATACCAGATTTGTGAGAGCTCTTGAGCCTCCTGGGCCACAAGCTCATCTGTCATGCAACATTTTCCCTTCCATTAAACTCACAAAGGCTCTTCACAAACATCTGAGCACTGTACTAGACTCTGAATTCATAGTAACCGTCCACAACAGAAAATTTTGTCTCAAAATACAGATGATTTTTTTTTCACATAATAAAGCATGTATACAAAGTAAGTACTGTTTGTTTTAAATACCACGTTGTTTTTACTAGCTTTAAATAATCAATGTGGTTATTTTCCTCTTTCCACCAAGAGACAGTTAATACAGTAAGTAGTACAGTTTCAGTGGTTCTTTTTGACAAAAATCGCCCAATGTCACTTCAGATAAGGACAGACCATCTAGGTCTTACTCATATAGATGAGCCAGTGCCACTCCAGAGGGTGCCCTTGAAAAATACACGCATTGCCAAAGACAATGATTCTTAGGTAGTGATGCACTTTTCATGTTTTTCAGACTTATTTCCATCCATTTTCACATGAATCTAATCCATTCAAGCTGAAGAGATTAAGAGATTTGCAGCACCATCATAAAGGAATATTCTTTATTTGTGCCCTTCCACAGCTGTTCCTCAGGCCTTTTTTCACCATGCCCACCCCTTCAGGGTCCAGGGTGGGGGGAGAAGAACAG